>CM065590.1:295863454-296154628 GCA_033119425.1 Bufotes viridis | reverse complement strand
CCTTTAAAAGTGACTTGAACACAGCAGCCCCTTTAAAAGTGACTTGAACATCGCCATCCCTTTAAAACTGACTTGAACATCGCCATCCCTTTAAAAGTGAATTGAATATTGCCGCCCCTTTAAAAGTCACTTGAACATCGCCATCCCTTTAAAAGTGACTTGAACATTGCGATCCCTTTAAAAGTGACTTGAATATTGCCGCCCCTTTAAAAGTGACTTGAACATCGCCATCCCTTTAAAAGTGACTTGAACATCGTCATCCCTTTAAAAGTGACTTGAACATTGCCACCCCTTTAACAGTGTCTTTCACTAATCACTCATGTAGTTGTGCAGTCTGCTAAAGCCTGTAATGAGTTTATGTCACCAAGCAGTAGGACATGTGACAGTGTAAGGCAGTTATGAGATCAGTGAAGCCTGCAGGCTTCTTGGCTAATAAAAATCATTAATAAATAAGTTTAAATCACATTACTGAATTACACACTAACTAAGTTCAATTACTTACAGTTATTAAGAAATCCAGCTCTTCTTTAGAGAAATTACTTTTCGCCATAATCGCTGGGACAGTCACCAATCTCCACTCTCGTCTCTCTCGATCCGATCCGAGGTAACGCACACACGTACAGACGCACGTACATGATTCTTGAATAGTTGTATTATCGCGATAATAAAACTAACAGTGTAAAGTTGACTGTATTGCTCTAAGTTATATTCGCGTACCAATGTAACTTCTATTACAGCACACCAATACTAAAACTGACTAAGTGACAGCTTTAAGTTCTATTCGATCGCGATTATGCGATTATTATATATCTGCTTAATCGCACTGCCGTTTCAACTTAGCATTGCTAAATAATTCCATCCATATCGTTAACTTACTGAGTCAGTAAGTTAACGAATACGATATGGATGGAATTATTTAGCAATGCTAAGTTGAAATCGCAATGCGATTAAGCAAATATATAAGAATCGCATTGCGATTTCAACTTAATTCTCAGATCCGACAGTACATTCTACTGGAGGAGGCGTTCCCATGGTGATCGTTAGCTCAAAGTTGTAATCGCAATGCGTTTATTGCGGTATATTATCCCTCTGGGTGTCTTTTACAGGTTAATTTTTATTTATTTTATTTTAATTCATTTCCCTATCTACATTTGTTTGCAGGGGATTTACCTACATTTTGCTGCCTTTTGCAGCCCTCTAGCCCTTTCCGGGAGTCTTTTACAGGCTTTTTAGTGCCCAAAAGTTCGGGTCCCCATTGACTTCTATGGGGTTCGGGATGAAGTTCGGGTTGAGTTCGGATCACGAACCCGGACATTTTCCGGAAGTTCGGCGGAACCTCTCGAACCCGAACATTCAGGTGTTCGCTCATCTCTAGAGTGTCATCTGCTATTTGTAATTTTCTTTATTTCTCTATCTACATTAGTACCATCACTGAGGTGGACGCACATCAACTACCACCAGCTGTATCTATTATTAGAAGCGGTTACAGTTATAGGAAGAGAACTACAGTAAAAGGACACACTCCTTGACAAAGGGCTTTCCAGGAGAGAAAGTAGAGCAATGAAAGGGGAATTATTCCTACCGTTAATTCGGTTTCCACTAATCCTTCATGACGGCACCAAAAATGGAGGATGCTCCCCTTGTCGCTCTAGGGACAGGAAACAGGAAACAGAGAGGGTTAAAAGGGCCCCTCCCCTTACACACCCCAGTGCTTTCCAAATTACTACCGGGATGTGAGATAATAAACCAAGAATATAGGGTGGGAGTTACGGTGGTGCCGTCATGAAGGATTAGTGGAAACCGAATTAACGGTAGGAATAATTCCCCTTTCCACTGCATCCCCCTTCATGACGGCATTGGCGGATCCAGGGGGGGGGCAACGGGGCAATTGCCCCCCCCAAGAATAAAAGCTGACAGACTGCAGTGTAGGGTGGCCATCCGTCCGGTTTTAGGCCATGCAAGGCCAGGGCGGACGGCCAGAAGTCCTCCTTTTGGAAGTCGGCATGATGTTTCGTGCACTAAGTATCCCTAACCAATCAGCAGGCTTGTCAGAGACAGTGAGACTGATACAGGCCTGCTGATTGGTTAGGGATAACATCACATGATGTACCAGCCCTCTGCCCCTCCCAGACCTCTGAGGAGCTCGTACTGTTTGTTGTTCTTGCAGGAGCAGGCAAGGCAGCCTCTCCTCTCTCCTCCTCCAGCCAGTGAGCCCGTCTGTGACTCCACCAGCCAGCCTTTCTAGGTAGGGGACCTCCTCCTCCTCCTCAGCACCTCATGCATAGGCTAGTTGTGTGTATTAGTCTCTGGCTCTAGTGAGTGTAGGCAGCACAGCACTCCCCATCATCAGCTTTCATGGCAGATCAGAACCTGAACAGGAAATTCTACAGCTATTCATTTGGATAAAATAATATTTCTGTGGAAATCTGGCAACTGTGAACAGAAGGTTTATTACAACTTGCAGTTTGGGAGCTATTTAGCAAAAATAGGGTTAAAGAAACTGACTGACCAGGACATGTGGATGGTCAGATAACATATACAGTAACATAATTTTTTGCTTTAGATTTTATAGCAAATCTGCAATGAATCTGTGTTTAAATCCACACAACATATAGATTTTGACACAGATTCATTGCAGATTTGCTATAAAACCTACAGCAAAAAATTATTTTACTATATATGACTAGTGTTGAGCGCGAATATTCGAAAAGCGAATTTTTTTAGCGAATATCGGCACTTCGCTAATTCGCGAATATTTCGAATATAGCGCTATAAATTCGCTATTTCGAATATTCGTTTTTTTTTTTTTTTTTTTAGTTATATTTTTTTCTTTCCCACTTCCCAAAAGTAGTTCTTACCTGTCATGAGGATTCCTGGCTTCCTGGCTGCTCCAGTCAGTGCCCGTTGCCGCTTCTGCCGACTTCCGTGCTCATGGAGCGTCCCCTTCCATGGGAAAATCTCTATATACTAAAATGTACTGTCGGATTTGAGGAATTACGTTGAAATCGCAATGCGATTAATTCAAGTTATATTAATCGCATTGCGATTACAACTTAGCACTGCTATCTTACATAGGCTAGAATTAACGAATATGGAATATATAGCTATGCACTAGCAGTGCTAAGTTGAAATCGCAATGCGAATACTTTAAGTTAAATTAATCGCATTGCGATTTCAACTTAGCACTGCTGCTATATTCCATATTCGTTAACTTCGTTAATTCTAGCAAGCTGACCCATTATAAACCCAGCTCTAAGTTGAAATCGCAATGCGATTAATATAACTTGAATTAATCGCATTGCGATTTCAACGTAATTCCTCAAATCCGACAGTACATTTTAGTATATGGAGACGTTCCCATGGTGATGGGGACGCTCCATGAGCACAGAAGTTATGGTTGGCTTGGTAGAATTAGCTAATGGCGAATATGACGAATGTATTCGTCATATTCCTCAAAAACGAAGATAACGAAGTATTCTACATCTTCGCTTTAGCTACCTATTCGTCTCGTCATCGCCAACTTCGCTATTCGCTAATTCTAGCAATCAAATAGGAAGGTTGACTTACCAGACAGCTGTGTTAAATTCGCTATGCGATTTTTTTTTTTTTAATAAATAGAATACTTATAATAATATTATCATATCAAGTAATATAATTATTGTATTAAAAAAATCGCATAGCGAATTTAACACAGCTGTCTCTATAGTCAACCTTCCTATTTGATTGCTAGAATTAGCGAGGTTGACGAATAGGTTGCTAAAACGAAGATGTAGAATACTTCGTTATCTTCGTTTTGAGGAATATGACGAATACATTCGTCATATTCGTCATCCTCGCTAATTCTAGATATGAAACCAATAGGAAAGTAGCCTTAAGTACAAATCGCAATATGCGATTATTTAAATCGCATTTTAATCGCGATAACTAGAAAAAATGACGAATATTCGATTTCGACGAATACGAAACGAATATTCATTCGAATATTCGCGAATTTCGTCGAAATCGAATATGGCACCTGCCGCTCATCACTATATATGACCATCCACATGTCCTGGTCAGTCAGTTTTTTTAACCCTATTTTTGCTAAATAGCTGCCAAACCGCAAGTTGTAATAAACCTTCTGTTCACAGTTGCCAGATTTCCACAGAAATATTATTTTATCCAAATGAAGAGCTGTAGAATTTCCTGCAAGTTCAACTGATCTGCCAGGTGTGAATACGTGCTGAACAGGCTGGTGTGAATGAGGCCTAACATAAAAACAAACTGAAATGACCAGGACATGTGGATGGTCATATATAGCAAAATAATTTCTAGCTGCATATTTTATAGAAAACTCCAATGAATCTGTGTGAAAATCCGCATGCAGAAAGCATACGGCATATCTATGGGAGAATAGCTGCGGGTGTCCTATGTGTATATAGAGGGGAGAAGGCTGCGGGTGTCCTATGTGTATATAGAGTCCCATGATAACCCTCCTCAGTTATATTACCCCCTGGCCCGCCACAAAACTATCTGGAATTGCCCCTCCCGAGATCAGGCTCTGGATCCGCCACTGCATGACGGCACCAAAAATGGAGCCATACCAGATAAGTAGCTTTAGGGAGGGACCACGGCCTGAAGGACCTTGCGTCCAAAGGAACAGTCCTTGTTGGCCAACACGTCCATTCTGTAATGACGGGTGAATGTGTGAAGGCTTGACCATGTAGCCGCCCTGCAGATCCGATCTGGAGATGCGTTTGCTCTCTCGGCCCAGGAAGAAGAGACTGCTCTTTTGGAGTGTGCTTTTATTGAAAGAGGACAATTCTTCCCTTGTGTCTTGTAAGCCTGTATGATGGCTGACTTGATCTACCTACCGATTGTGTTTTTTGAGGCCTTCTTGCCTCTATTTTTACCCCCATACTGAACAAATAGGTTCTCATCTAACCTCCACTCCAGGTACTTGAGAACTGTTCTCCTAACATCGAGAGTGTGAAACATCTTTTCTGTCTCATTTTTGGGGATCTGATAAAAGGAAGGTAAAATAATATCTTGGCTTTTATGAAAATAGGAAGACACCTTAGGGAGGAAATCTGGACGGTGTCTGAGAGTAATTTTCTCATCTGAGACCCTAAAGAAAGGTTCTCTAATAGAAAGGTCTTGGATTTCCCGTATTCTGCAAGCTGTAGAAACTGCAACTAAAAATGCTGATTTCCATGAAAGAAATTTAATTTCTGCTGCCAAAACAGGCTAAAAGGGACTTCCTGTTAGTCCTGATAGCACTAAGTTGAGATCCCAACTGGGCACAGAGGATCTAGACCTAGGTTTAATAACACTTACACCTTTGAGGAACCTGTTTACTAGTTTATCCTCCTCTAAAGACACCCCAAGAAAGCTTGATAGAGCTGACACCTGTACCTTAATGGTGTTATAACTAAGGCCCTTCTGCAGACCTTCCTGCAAAAAGTCCAAGATAAGGGGAATACTAGGGTTCTCTATGTGAAAGGGTCTATCCCGCAGCCAGGAATTAAACCTACGCCAGGTCCTAGAATAGACAGAGACTGTAGAAGGTCTTCTTCCTGACTGGATAGTCGAGATGACTGGGTCTGACAGACCCTTCTGCTTTAGGATGCACCACTCAGGATCCATGCTGTGAGATGAGTCTCCCTACCTCGGGAAACCAAAGAGGACCCTGCAGGAGCAGATCTGGTCTGGACGGAAGAGGAGGAGCTATTGCTAGGGATTCTAGCAGAGGGTACCAATTCCTCTTGGGCCAAGCTGGGGCTACCAGAATAACTTTCCCTTTCCCCTCCTTTATCTTCTTGAGAACTGCTGGGATAAGGGGAAATGGGGGAAAGGCATAGGCCAGGTTCCAATGCCAGTCCTGCCCTAGGGCATCCAGACCTGTGGGAAAATCTCCGCTGTTCAGGGAAAAGAACAAAGGAACCTTCCTGTTTTCCCTGGTAGCAAACAGGTCCACCTGAGGACGACCCCAGTTCTGGGCTATCATTTCGAACGCAGCCTTGTGGAGCTCCCACTCCCCTGGGTCTACTCTCCTCCTGCTCAAGAAGTCTGCCTGGACATTGTCCACTCCTTTAAGGTGTACGGCTGTGATGGAAAGGACTGTCTTCTCCGCCAAGGAAAAGATTTCCTTGGAGAGATTCTGAAGATGAGGGTGATACGTCCCACCCTGATGCCTTATTAAAGAGACCGCTGTTATATTGTCGGAGTAAATCCTGAGATGTTTCCCGACTAGCTGACCCTGAAGGGACCTTAATGCTTCCAAAACAGCTCAGAGTTCCCTGTAGTTGGAAGACCTCCGACTTATCTTTGGTGTCCAGACACCCTGAACAGAGCCCAATTGGGACACTGCTCCCCAACCTGTCCCGCTTGCATCTGTAGTAACTGTCAATACAGGAGAATGGGACCAGAAGATTCCTACAGAGAGATTTCCCTTGTCCTGCCACCAAATCTTTTGGTGACTGAGGAAATTGGATTTTTTTTGTCTAGGGACGATTGACTTCGATCCCAGTGGGAGAGAAGATTGGACTGGAGGGGTCTGGAGTGGGCCTGACTCCAAGCTACTGCTTGTATGCAGGAGGTCATGAGGCCTAGAATCCTCATGAAATCCCGAATAGGAGCCAGAGACTTCCTCTGTAGGGAAGACACCATGAGGACAAGATTGTCTTTTTTTGTGTCTGGAAGAAAAGACATCTGGGCTTCTGAGTCCAACAATGTCCCCAGGAAAAAATTTTGAGTGGAGGGATTTAAGCTGGATTTTTCCCAATTCACCTTCCACCCGAGGAAGTAAAAAAAATCCAGAGATAGGGATAGGTGTGACTGGATTTCCTCCTTGGAATTTGCTACCATTAGAAAATCGTCCAGATAAGGAAATATCTGGACACCCTGCTGTCTCAGGTGGGCCACCATCTCCGCCACAAGTTTAGTAAAAACTCGGGGAGCAGAGGAGTCTGGAAAAATGCCCCTGTCCCTCCTGGTCTAAAGGTACTGGGACTCTATTTTTTGATAAGGAATCCCCCGACCAAGGCTTAAGCCAGAGTGCACGGCGGACAGAGTTAGACAAGACTGAGGATCTGGCGGCAAATCTCACAGATTCTGCGGAGGCATCCACCAGAAAACCTGTGGCCATTTTATGGAGGGTAAAGGACTCCAAGATTTTATCTCTAGACATACCCTTCCTGAGATGGTATTCAACTCTGTTAAGCCAAACAAACATCGACCTTGCAACAGAGGTGGCTGCCACATTAGTTTTAATGGAAATGGCCCCGTTCTTCCATAGTTTCTTAAGTAAGCCCTCCGACCTACGGTCCATGGGGTCCTTAAGTTGAGAGGCATCTCCGAAGGGAATGGATGTACGTTTGCCTACTTTAGCAAACTGTACGTCAATTTTAGGGATTTCATCCCAGACTTTTGCATCTTCAGGACAAAATGGAAGTCTATTACTGAATTCTCTAGGGACCAACAATCTTTTATTAACGCTCGCCCACTCATCCATGATGAGTTCCTTCAGATTTGGATTTACAGGAAAAACTTTACGCTTCGTGGCTCTCAAACCCCCAAATATCTGGTCCTGGATTGAGTGAGGTTGTACCTCCTCTTCAATGTCCATGGTATTACGGACGGCGGACACAAGGGAGTCTATATTAGCAGAATCAAAGTAGTATTTCACTACTGTTTCTGTGTCAGAGTCTTCCCTTTCCCCTTCCTCACGTCCTACGTCTGAGGAACCACCAACAGCCATAGGGGCGCCATCAGCGTCAGAGGAGGATTCAGTGTAGATTCTAGGGCGCTTAGCGGGAGCAGTGCTCTGGGATGGATCAGCAAGGGAATGTTTTTCAGCCATAGAAGAGTGAATCTCTTCCCTAATCATGGACCTAATGTCCTGCATCATAGCTGACCGCTCCTCTCTAACTACAGTCCCCATACAAGCATTACAGATAGGGCGCCTATATGAGTTAGGTCAGAAAATACAGCACATAGCACAAACTTTGGGCTGCCTCCTATCTCCTCCCCCCCCCCCCCCCGAAGGATCCTTGACCCCCCTAAAAACAAAAGGGACAGAGGGAACCTTATAAGAAATAGTGATGGGAAGGGAAATAAGTGGATATACCACCTTACTCACTGTTAAAGACGTCTTCCGGGCTTCTGCAGGGTCGGCACGGTCCGCTTCCATGGTGCCTGTAGTCTGAGCAAGCATGGAACAAACACAGACTGGAGAGCATTCCACATGTGAGAGGTATTCATCTCTCACAGCACCGCCCTCTGCTGTAATTGTGTCCACCTGCCTGATTAACCCACCTGCAGTGGGGGATGTGCTACATGAGCAAACAGTGGCAGCTTGCTCAGAGTCCTGCAGAGCCCCCCGAGCAGCCCAACTGGTTCGGGGACATCGGACCCAGGACAGGGGACTCCCAACAGTGAGAGTACTGGCCTGGGGGGGATAGTGCCCGGAGGAAGGAGACCACAGGAGGACCAGATCAACCAGCCCCCTTCATCCATGTATCCATGCATCCTCTCCCTGTAGGGACAGGAAAAACACTGGGGTGTGTAAGGGGAGGGGTCCTTTTAACCCTCTCTGTTTCCTGTCCCTAGAGCGACAAGGGGAGCATCCTCCATTTTTGGTGCCATCATGAAGGGGGATGCAGTAGAATGGAGAGATCTCTCGATCCATGTGAGGTACAGGGCTGGTTATAGCTTTGCTAGAAAGTGATTGACGTACTATTAGAGATGTCGCGAACATAAAATTTTCCATTCACGAACGGCGAACGCGAAGTGATGCAAAGATTGACGAACAGGGCGAACCGCCATAGAGTTCAGTAGACAGGCGAATTTTAAAACCCACGGGGACGCTTTCTGGCGACAATAGTGATGGAAAAGTTGTTTTAAGGACACTAACACCTGGACTGTGGCATGCTGGAGGGGGATCCATGGCAAAACTCCCATGGAAAATTACGTAGTTGACGCAGAGTGTAGTAAGTTGAATTCGCAATGAGATTAATATAACCTGCATTAATCGCATTGCGAATTCAACTTAGAGCTGAGTTCCTAATGATTTTATTGCTAGAATATAACGAAGATTGAGAATATAGCGCTATATTCGTTATATTCGTCAATTCTAGCAATACAACCATTAGGAACTCAGATCTAAGTTAAATTCGCAATGCGATTAATACAGGTTATATTAATCACTTTGCGATTACAACTAATAACACTGCAGCTTCAGAATGAATCTAAGATGGATGCTGTCCTTGCGTTTAGATAGGAGGTGGGAGGGTCTGGGAGGGAGGGTATGCTGATTGGCTGGAATGTGTCTGCTGACTGTGAGGTACAGGGTCAAAGTTTGCTCAATGATAAAATATAGGGGCGAACGCGAACATCGCATATGTTCGCCCGCCGCGGCAGGACGCGAACAAGCTATGTTCGCCGGGAACCGTTCGCTGGCGAATAGTTCGGGACATCACTACGTACTATGTGGTCTGGTTTTTATTTTTTTAAATAATCATGGGATGACCAATTTAGGGGACAGTATTTTTCTTTACATTTTGCTATGATAATGCACAAGGTAAATGCACTTGCAGACCTTGAATGCACAGAGCTTCTTGTAAACATAAGGCACAACGTTTTTTGTGCTGCTTTGGCTGGTAGTACTACAGACCTATAGCTGTAATATGCCACATAGAGCTGACAGATCCACTTTAAATATTTTTATAGTTTTACATTTTTAGTGTGTCTGGTGCTAAATTATGACTAATACAATATCCAGTAATGTAAACTGTAAACACATTTTTTTTCTATGAGCTTAGATTGCTACTTTATAAGGATTGTCTGTTTTAGAGAAGTGTTTTGGATAACAGTCCCCTGATAATAAACTGTAATCTGTGCTAAATTTTTCTTGTAGCGCCACCACAGGAGAAATGAAGCACTGCAAAGTGCTAATTGACATCAATGAGCTGTCTTTGTAAAGCACAATGTTTTTGGGTCATCCACTGTGAGAAATGCCTTTTGTAGCTGTGCTGAGCTCTGGCTAGCAGAGGAGAAGCAACTGTATCTCTAAGAGTTTTCATAAAACCAAATTCTGAAACATATTTTTTATCATCTGTCTTTATTGTCTCGTTGCATTTTTAATTCTTCATTCCTGGACAGCTTGGCTGCTCTATTAAAGGCAGCTTAGAGATTTGCTTTACAGCAACCACATAGACTGTAGGAACCTGTAGGCTGGAGATGATTTCTATCAGAGAGTTTTGAAGCCATGCTCGGGGTAATGGACACGATCAGCTTTATTCACCCACCCCAGGATACAGCGAAGTTACGAACGAGGAAAGCAACTCAAATACCATTTTTAATTAAACGTGGTTATGAACGCAACCACAGATGCTGGTTACACACAAATGAATTTACATTCACCTAGTCAAGGGCTGAGGCCCTTGTGCTGTACAGTGGAACACCCTCTGGTGGATGCTGGAGGTATTAGCAGTAAATTTGCCTACTGATGGGCTCAATTAGACCAGCCACGCCTTATCTGTTATTACCCTAGAGTCAGGAACAATTGTTTGGTGCGTAATGAGGGCTAAAAAAAAGGATTTTCCAGCACCACTTCTTTCTTGAGTGAAATTTTCTTTATTTTTAGTGACAAGAAGACGGCAATAAAACTTTTTCACAGGTCCTGGTTCAATCAAGATTAAACCATGACTTGTGAAATAGTTTTATTGCCGTCTTCTTGTCACTGAAAATAAAGAAAATTTCACTCAAGAAAGAAGTGGTGCTAGAATTTTTTTTTTTTATCGTTATTACCAAGGTCTTACCTTCACATCCATGCACCTGGGGTGGATTCCTGCATCATTACAAAATAAGGGTGAGCTGGATACCTACCTTATCTATTATGTAATGCGGGCTAGCCTGCGGTACAGCACAACAGCTTACAATGTTATTCCATGCTATAATAATTCCCCCCCCCCTCAACTGGTTTAAACAGCACATGCCTATAGTGTTTCTCCTGAATATACCAGCTTGGCTTGAATTAGTAGTGAAGCTTATCAGCTCTCTGCTGTGAACTGACACTTTAAACGTGAAGTCCTTGTTAAGAGCAGTTAACAACACTTGTGGCCTGACACAAACAGCAAACCTAACTAACAAACTAAAGACCTGGTCTCAGTCTCTAGGAACCTAGGTGCCAAAACTGTATGAGATGCATGCACGATTAGTCTTACCGACCCAGGTCTACTTTGTGTAAGCTGGTGAATGTGGATAGAACAAGGGTTACTCAAATCAGCGTGCAGTACAACAGTGTCTGTGGCTTTACTCCCCAATTCTCATCTGCGTTCCTGGCAACAGTTCCTCTTCCTTTGGACAAGATCAGGGTAATGGACACTATCAGCTACCCTTGGCTGCAACTCTAGTCCCTGGAGGATGCTCTCACACCTGGATGTCAAGGTATTCTTCTCATACATAGAGATGGAGGATCCTTCACTTACTTTCCAGGCTTGTAACTCCACCCCCTGAGATATTTCAACATCAGATGAATCTAGAAATGCAAACCTTTTTAGCTATGCTTAGGAAACAGCGACCTCTTGTGGTCAAACAGCAGAATGCCAGTCCAAATAATTTAACTTCATTTACACAAATACAATGTTCACAAAATGAGTGCTGTTTCCCCATCTCGCACAACGTTTCAACTCCTATGAGCTTTTCTCAATCAGGCATTGCAGCTGAAACATTGCAGGAGTGAATAACAGTGTGTATTTATTGGAGTTCTGTCTCAACTTCTATTGGTTTGGTGTGTAGGACTCTGGACCAGGTCCTGCAAGGCCTACACCTTTACATCAATGTTCAGTTCCGCTGACCTCTTTGAAGAAAATGAGAATATCCATGCCATATATCTGTCCAGGCCCTGCACTTGGCATAACAATATACATCAGCTTTGCCTTAAATAAAATGGATAAAAGGACACCAATTTGTTAGTTACAATAGAATCTTCTGTACTTATCAGTAATCTTTACCTCCAGCTTACAAATAATGGCATGTATAACACATGAAAAAGTATTGGATTGTCCAAAGGAGAATAATTTTCTAATAGCTTGTCTGGTACAGTAAATTTGCTATGGATGAAGATGAACAGAGTATTGATTAATATTATAACAAAAGGGACAGCTTTGTTCCTACATAGATTGCTTATTTTTTTCAGTCCTTGACCATCTGAAGCATCCAAGGATTTCATTGTTGACCTCTGAGATTGACTGGAGTTTTTTTTCCGGCATAGTTACACACTACACTTCTTCTTCCTGCTAATTTTTTTCTTTCACAATCTCTCTTGTCTCCACTGGCTTTTGTCTTGTATTGGGTGCTATTGACTGAATGCTAAGAAAACCTTTCATTTTGTCACAATTGAAGCAGGCTATACATCTTTGATAACCAAGACAATGCTCTATCATCCCAGAGCTTGAAATTGTCTTCCGGTTGTATGCAATTAAGTAATCAAACAAATGGGATAAGTAGCATTTGGTAGATTTTTTTTTGCAAACTGTAAAAATAAAATAAATTAAAAATACCATAAATATATTTTATGCTAACACATTCACAACTTAGAGTTTATAGACAGGTTGCTATTTACCAATCCCAACTGCAGTGCTGCTCTGCCCTTTACTCCCAGTGCCACAGCTGTCCACGCTTCTGCTGCTACATCGCCACTTTCAGTATGAGACTATCGCAAGTGGATGTAACCTAGGGATTACAGGGGGAAAGTCACCCCTCCTCCTGGAGGAAGGAGGGGCATAGGGTGAAGAATGGATTATCCCTTAGCTCAACTGTGTGTGTGTGTGTGTGGGGGGGTGGCGGCTGTGTACAGTGACATCTAGCAAATCTGTTTACTACTGTAGTGGCTAATACACAAAGGTAAGATTAAAAGGCAAAATGTGCACTGCTTCAGTACAGGGGGTATCTGCAAATGTTTTGTGATGGTATGTCATTTATTGTACACCCAGCATGGCCTGGCATGGTTGGCAGGGATAGGGTTAATCACCCTGTCCCACCCTCCAAGGAGCAGTGTGCGTGTATTACTTCCTGACTAGGTAGAGTGTACAGTGAGGAGTGAGTGTATGAGCAAGCCCATGAGCTCCTTATCCTTAGGCCTTAGAAAGAAAGAGCTTAGAATCTGTATGGCCAAACATAGAAGTCAGCAAGGTAACCTGCAACTACAGCTACAACACATCTGTTATAGTTTTTCTTGTCTAAATACTTTCTTTGCATCATCATATTAAGACCCCAATAACTTTTTTATTTTTTTGTTCATAGAGCTTTGTGAGTGCTCATTTTTTTCAGGACGAACTGTAGATCTTATTGATACCATTTTGGAGTGTTTAAGACTTTTTATTCAGTTTTTTGGGGGAGGTGAAGAGACGAAAAATGGTGAATCGTGATTTGGATGTTTTTTTTTCCATTCCCCATATGGGATAAATATTTTTATATTTCAATAGGATAGGCATTTTCTCAGGCAATGATGCATATGATGTTTATTTTTTAAATTGTTTATGTATTTTTATTTTTATTTTGGGGAAAGCTGGTGATTTAAATTTTTTAATTTTTAAAAACGTAATTTTTTTTTTACACTTTTTAATAGTTCCCCTGAACAAGCATTATAAGATTGCTTCTCTCATAGACTCCATGAGAATTTCACTATGTTCCTGTGGAGCCATGCCACAGGCAGGATCTTCATAGGAACAAAACTTAAGCAGCCTTAAATCATTCAGGAAGACTGGGGCTGCGACACTCAAAACTAAACAATAGCAAAGACAGTTGCACTCTGCGGTAATACTAAACCCTCACACTGATGTTAAAATTGAGAAGGTAGTTCGACATACCCTACTAGGAGGACATGTCTTAAGCTCGGGCACCGCACCAAGGTCTCTCAAAGTAGCCCGAGGCCCTATCACTCCCCTACCTGTGCCATATGGGCGATACCAGGAGCCAGTGGGAGAATTACGGAGAATAAGGCCCACCCACTATCTGGCTCCCCCGATCTCAACTAGTGGGAATAGTGGTACAGCCAGGAGCGCGCTCTCCCGGTTTTTAAGTTCCCAGATGCCTTGGTCACATTTGACCACGGCATCTGAGGGGTTAAATGTGTGCAATCAACATTATTGCCAATTGCATACATTAGCCCCAGATGTCTGCTGTTTAAAACAACAGGCACCTAGAGGCGATGGTGCTTGCTGCGCTCTCGATTAGGCACCATCTTTAAATACCTGACCCCCAACATATATTTATGTTGGGCGGTCAGAAAGGGGTTAGAGATCATTTCAGGAGCATTACATGGTATATACAATATTTCTAACTTCTAATCCAAATGAACAGAAAACTGCTGATTGTGTGTGAGAAATGCAGCATGCAGTCAGACCATTCTTAGCAATCAGTAGAAAACAGCTGGAGCAGAGCTTGATTTCCTGATTATGATGAACATGATGAGCTTTTATGTGACCAAAATACACTGTAGCTGAGATAGAGTTCGCTGATAATATATGAAGAAATTGGAGTGCAATAAGTGGAAATTAGCCATAATAGGTCATGGAGCTTTCCCCACAGGTTCTAGTTTTAGTGCTTGCTTTTTATTATAAACTCAGGGACTGATCCCATTGATATATTAAATATCTATTTTCTTGCCAAATTCAAGACATTCATTACAAACAATAGTAAAAGCTGGGAGACTATATTGTAATAGTTGGACACGTTTGTGAATGATGTCTTGGGGAAATTTGATCAAGATTTTTACCTATAAGGCCCCTTTCACACGGGCGAGTTTTCCGCGCGGGTGCAATGCGTGAGGAGGACGCATTGCACCCGCACTGAATCCGGACCCATTCATTTCTATGGGGCTGTGCACATGAGCGGTGATTTTCACGCATCACTTCTGCGCTGCGTGAAAATCGCAGCATGTTCTATATTCTGCGTTTTCACGCAACGCAGGCCCCATAGAAGTGAATGGGGATGCGGAAAATCGCAAGCATCCGCAAACCAAGTGCGGATGCGTTGCGATTTTCCCGCATTGTTGCTTAGCAACGGGACCCAATCTCTATTATTTCCCTTATAACATGGTTATAAGGGAAATAATAGCATTCTTAATAAAGAATGCTGTGTAAAATGAAGAGGAAGGGGTTAAAAATAATAAAGTTAACTTACCTTAGCCACTTGATCGCGTAGTCGCGATCTGTCCTCTCTTTCCCTGCAGCATCGATGATCTAAAGGACCTGTGATGACGTCACATCACATGGCTCAATCACCTGCTCCATCACTATGGTGATGGAGCATGTGATTGGTCCATGTGACCATGTGACATCATCCAAGGTCCTTAATCACTATCCTCAGGCTGTGGCTAGTGCTTAGGATCTTGGATGATGTCACGTGGTCACATGGACCAATCACATGCTCCATCACCATAGTGATGGAGCAGGTGATTGGGCCATGTGATGCTGTGACATCATTACAGGTCCTTTTCATCTTTCAAGCTAACGGAGAGGAGGCCGGGCTTCGCGATCAAATGGAACAGGTAAGTTATGATTAGTTTATTATTTTTAACCCATTCTGCACCTGTTTAAACATTAGGGAGATGGCCAAGGGTATTATTTTACATTATAACTATGTTATAATGTGAAATAATACCAGCGGGACAATTTCTGACCCAAACATGCACTTCTGTGAAGAAGTGCAGGTTCGGGTCTGGGTACCAAAAGTGCCGATTTTTCTCCCGCGTGCAAAACGCATGACAGCGCTTTGCACTCGCAGGGAAAAATCGCGGCGATTCCCGCAACTCACCCGCACTGTTTGACGGAGTGCACCCGCAACGCCCGTCTGAAAGAGGCCTAATAGTAACTGAAAACTTGATCAAGTAAAAAGGACTGATTGAATTTACTGGCAATTCCAACTATAAAGCAAATCTATTTTTTTTATATTCAGAATCCAGAAAAAAACTCAATACAATAGTGTCTGTAAATGGAGCCTAAAAAATTTCATTAAAATAAATTTTTAAAGGCTTTGTAGTAAATGCGTCCTTGGCTCCCTAAACATGTCCGGCTATCCAACTCAGTTCCCCTCTCGCATAAAGCAGTACACACCTGGGGCAACTGAGCCAGAACTGATCCCATTCCCATAGTTTTCTATGGGATACATTCGGCACATCAGCTGTGATGCTTGATGTCAAATAGCACCAACAGAAAAAGTCTGCATGGTATGTTTTACTGTCCGATGCTCCCAGTTTATGGACGCCAGATCTGTGCCTTGGATTGCAGTACAAGCATCAGTTGTACCCAGCTCCCAGCCTACAACAACTGGCCAAGCACAACTGATACAGGTAAAGCGGCCTAAGATCTTAATTACAGACACAAGACCTGAACATTCAGAGCGGTCTTCATTTTTATTCAAGCTACGTCATCATGCTGCTTTTAGAATTATATTTTTACTGGGTATAGGAAATATAAATATTGTCACCAATGTCAATAAAGAACAATACAGGAGAACAAGACATACCAGGCAAGAACGGTTTATCTAGTACAGCTTCTTTTTGTCCATTTATTTGGATACTTTCTTGAAAATGGTTTGTATCAGCATTCCATGTTGAACATTGTTCAGTCATATGTAAACTATATTTTAACACAATTTTTTAGTAATGCCGCGTTTCACCCCATCTCAGCTGCTACTGATAGATTACCGCTTATGTTTTCCAACATAAATCATTTTCAAAACCATCACAAAAATACTAAAGTTATTTCAGAGCCCCTGTTCAGCTCTCCACACTAGTAGCCCCATAAATACTGAGTCTAGGTCTGTTCTGCAACTGCTCTGCTCCCATTGATTTGCAGGGCATTACTAGCTGACTGTGCTGCTCTGCAAATATCACATTTCACAGGAGCAAACTGATTGAATTTACTGTTTTACAGAAGCAGTAAAATTTTGTCACTTTTGTAATATGATTAGTGACTGCGGTGTCGAATAATATTTTTAGCTCCTTAGGCTCATGTTCTCCATCATGTCACTGTCTGCTCCTGGCATATCCTCACAGGTCAAACTGACTTGAGGAATAATCATAGTTTCCTTTTATGACTCAAAATATTGGCGTTTAAAACAGGGAAGTTATAATGAGAATTAGATGATGCCTGCAGTCACAATTGACATTAACATTGATGGAATCAGTTAAGCAGTTTAAGAGCTTATTTGGAACTTAAGTATTGACCTATACTAAGGATAGATGATCAATAGCCAACTATCCAGGCTCTGACTCCAGCTGTTTGCAGAAGCTTTGGCATTGAATCCAGTCCCTGAAATGACACAGCTCCGTATACTGGGTTGTAGCTGTGAATGGTTCCTACAGCACAGCTATCATTCACTTGAAGAACCTCGTTAAGACATACAAAGAAATTCAGATATTCAATAATATATTTTCTCATTCTGAATTCTGTAACCAATAATGGACCCAAGAGCTCATTTTTAATTTTTACTCCTTGAGGTACTTTCTCCTGTTGCCATTGTCTGTACCTGCTAACAAATACCCCTTATGTGATGCTCTGAGGAGCACTTCATATACTATTTGTTATGCATTCATTACAATGTGATTGTTGTAGAGATTGCATATTCCTGAATTGATTTTCCCCTACATAAAGAGATTTTACAGGACCCTGCAGACCCCACAAATCCACTTGAATTACTGATATCTTGCCTGTGGAAAAAAAGAATCAAATATACTTATTTTACTCAAATCCTGCTCCCACTCATGTTATATGTAGAGATGAGCGAAGTATTGCAACTAGTGATGATCGATCACTAAAGTATTCAGGTGTTCGGCCTTGACAAGCACCCGAGCATAATGGAAGTCAAAGGGAGACAACCAGGCACCCCCTGCTCTGAAGAGGGGAGGGTGCCTGGTCCATTAATAGGTCAGAAAGTGACAGAAACACCAGCGAAATGGTGTTTCAGAAACAACATGGGAACAATATCTGGATGCATCTTGGACTCCCAGGTTGCTGCTGGAAACCATTTTGTCTGAGTTGTATGCCACTTTTACAGACTGACAAAAATACGCACAAAACCCCTCAAAAAAATCAATTTCACAGGAAAGATTGTTAGGAAACATTCTTTCCTGTATATTCAATTGTATATAAAGTGCAAGTGCTGAATAAAAAAGGACAAACAAGAGGCACTCCGAAACATCCTGCATATCACATAAAGGAGGGCCTCATTCAAATTGTGGTATAATTGTTCAGGTAGTGGGACTCCTACACTCATAAAGCCTATGCACTAAGTGAAAGGGCTGCCAAAAATTACAAGGAACAGGCACTGCAATACACCCTTTGTTACACATAAAGGAGGGCATTATACACACCCTTGAAAAATGATCATTGATGGCCTGCTGGTGACCCTTCAAAACATTAGGAGCAAGGTCCTGCTGTTGACCCTCTAAAACATTAGGGGCGAGGGCCTGCTGCTGAGCATTGTAAAAAATGATGGACGAGTGCCTGCTGCTTAGCTGACCATTTAAAAAATGATGGGCGAGTGCCTGCTGCTGAGCTGACCCTGTAAAATATTGTACGTGAGGGCCTGCTGCTGAGCTGACCCTGTAAACTATTGTAGTTGAGGGCCTGCAGGTGAGCTAACTCTCTCAAATATTGTAGGCGAGGGCCTGCAGGTGAGCTGACCCTCTCAAATATTGCAGGTGAGGGCCTGCAGGTGAGCTGACCCTCTAAAATATTGTAGTTGAGGGCCTGCAGGTGAGCTGACCGTCCCTGAAGAGGGACATGAGGAGAACTCTTCAGCATCCACAGTCAGAAGAAGATGACGGTAGGTAATGACAATTAGTGTTTCATGAGGTAGATGATGTGGATGAGACACAGTTGTCAATAAGTGAGGGACTTGTTAGGTCAACAACACAGGAGGATGACCCAAGTGAGGAAGTGGAAGAGGGGGTGGTGAACGATGACATCAGTGACCCAACCTGGGAAGGTGGCAAGCCAAGCGAGGACAGCAGTACAGAGGGGGAGGGATCCACAGCACCGCAACAGGCTGGAAGAGGCTGTGGGATAGCAAAAGGGAGAAGTCGGGCCACACCAAATAGGTCCGCGTACAGATGTCCTTAACCCAGGCCTTTGAACGTAAGTGCAAATACCCAGCCACCCACCCACAGGCCATAGCACTAAATGCACACCTTTAAAAATTGCTGGCCCTGGAAATGTTGCCATTTAAGCCTGTGGACACTGAGGCTTTCCTCAGCCTCATGGTGGCGGACATCCCACGTTACTCATTCCCCAGCCACCACTATTTTTCTCGGTGGCCCGTCCCCTCATTACACCAGCAATTATGTCCCGTAACATCACCCTGCCCTGACCCAGGCAGTTATTGGGAAGGTCCACTTAACGACTGACACATGGACAAGTGCTTTTGTCCAGGGACGCCTCATTTCCATGACAAAGCAATAGCGGATCTTAGGGAGACCAGCTACAAAAATACCGTGGAGCCTCACTTAAGAGTCTCAAACACAGAAATCCAAAGTGCAAAGCTCCCTGGGAAACATAAAATGCAAAAAGATTGTGGAGCCCCAGTTATGGGTCTACAACACAGTGAAAGCCAGATATCCCTCAAAGGAAGGAAAAACAAGCAAAGGGGTGTCTCCATTACAGAGATCACCAAAACCCCTTTGCTTGTTTTTCCTTCCTTTGAGGGATATCTGGCTTTCACTGTGTAGTAGACCCATAACTGGGGCTCCACAATCTTTTTGCATTTCATTTCCATGACGACACACTGGGTGAACCTTGTGGAGGCCGATAGCTAGTCGTACCCTGGGAAGTCACAGGTGCTACCAACGCCAAGGATTGCGGGCCCCCATTCCATCAGGATTTTCACCACCACCTACATTAGTTGCAGCAAATCCCCCCTTCACCTACTCCTACTCCATTTCAACCTCTGAATTTTTATCTTGCAGCACCAGTCAGCCATCAGTCAGTAGCTGGAAGCAGTGTAGCACGGCAGTGGGGAAGCTGCAACAGGCCGTGCTGAAACTCATTTGCTTAGGGGACAAACAGCATACCGCCCCAGAGCTATGGCAGGGTATAAGTGACCAGACAGCTGTGGCTCTCGCCACTCAACCTACAACCAGGCATGGTTGGTTGTTGTGTCTGATAATGGCCGTAACTTGTTGGCAGCTTTGAAGCTTGGCAAGGTCACACACATGGCAATCATACAGCATATATGTCCCATGCACAACAAACATCCCAAACTTATACATTAATATAACTAAAAACATAGCACACGAGAGTGTAGGTAAATCAATGGCATGGCCTGTTAATTAACTCATAAATAACCAAATAACCATAACATATTTTACAACTATAAACCATAGGAACAATATTAATACCAACAATAATACAACCACAAACCATAATAATAATAGAACAGAATGTCATTGCGAATAAATTTACAGCTGACAATGCTGGCAGCAGAGTACGTAGTTCCTTGTGCAACCCAGGAGGGGAGATGAGGGGAACACACAGCAGTTCTAACAGAGGCAGGACAACACTCTCCAAGGCCTGGAACAGTTTCATGACACCCTTCCAGCACCCTCACCCTGTTGCGCGGCCTAGTGTATCTATCGCTAAGTCCAGAGACATGCGCACTAGAAAGGACGAAGTTCCTCCAGAATCTATCAAAAGAATCATGCGCAGTAAGAACGGCCAAAAACGTCATTGATGACGATGGAGGCGGCCAAGGAAAGATCCAATCACATTACTCGACACATAAGGCAAATGGTCTATGGGACATACAAAGTGAGAGTTAACTGGGTGAGGCCCAGTGACGGAATAGTAGGTGTAACCAGAGCCTTTAAGAGATCCACCAGAGCCGCAAACCAACACAGACTGCCTGAACCCCTGATGACGCTAGTTTAGCTAGAGAAACATGTCGGGGGGCTGTGCTGGAATGCGATTTTAAACTGCCATTTAAAGCGCCGGAAAATAGCAATCCTAGTCAATACCTTGTAGGGCAGTAGCGCGCACTACCCTAGGGTCACAATATAGCGATATAGCGATAAAGATATAGAGTCAGTCTCATAGGCGCAATAAAGGCAACTTTTAAATGTAATGAGTTCAGATGCACAAGAAAATCGAGCACAATAAGAGTTAAGTTTTAGGTATAATGAAGCAGCGGTCAAGAATAGGTTGAGAAAGAGGGAAGTTTGAGAGAATTAATGAACCTTACCGTCTGCTAGGGTCAGTCAAAGGGAAATGCAAGCTGGACACGTGGCACAAACTGCCACTCTACGCCTCAGAGGTGCTGGCCTGCCCTGCCGCTAGCGTTTTGTCAGAGCGGGTACTTAGTGTTGCTGGGGGCATAATAACTGATAAGCGCATCCATCTGTCAACTGAAAATGCTGACAGGTCAACTCTTATAAAAATGAACAAGGCCTGGATTGCCCCTGACTTCTCTACTCCTCCTTCTCCATCCTATCAACATGCTTTTTAGGCTGCCCTTGCTCATAATGTTTTATGTCAGCTCACCTGCAGGCCCTCACATATAATGTTTAACAGGGTCAGCTCACCTTCAGGCCCTCACATATAATGTTTTAGAGGGTCAGCTCCCCGGCAGGCCCTGGAAAATCATGTTTTTTAGGGCCAGCCCACCTGGAGGCCCTTAGAGATAATGTTTTACAGGGTTAGCTGCCCTTAAGGCACTCACAAATGGTAATTTAGAGGGTCAGCTGCACTGAAGGCACTTACAAATTATGTTTTAGAGGGTCAGCTGACCAGAAGGCCTTTTCAAATAATGTTTTTGAGGGTTAGCACACCTGGAGGCCCTCAGCTACATTCTTTTACTCAGTTTCATCATGCCCAGGGCAATGGCTTCTGCGTGCACCATAAGCATCATGGCCATTTCCACGGCCCTTAGTTGCCGCCTTCTTAATATTAAATGTTATATGTACTTAAAAGTATGTCACACGTACAGTAGCGTAGGATTTGTAAGTGTATGCGTCGATAAATTTAAAAAAGTTATTTGGGATGCGCACACAATCCACAGAAAATTTTGCCCTGACTAGTATACACCGTCTACAGATAAAGTACAATATATGTCAGTGATATGTATTAAACGCACACACAGTAGATGTGGCAAAAATTATTAAAATTTGTGCTACAGACACTGTTTTCTGATGTAATACAGAACTTGTCACAGAAAGAAACACAGTATGGACACTATATTAGGCCCAGATTATTTAAATTTGCGCTACAGACATTTTTTTGGGTGTAGTACAGTATTGGTTACAGAACACCACAGAATATGGACACTACATTTGGCCCAGATTATTGGAATTTGCAATATAGACACATATATTGGATGCAGAACAGTATATGTCACAGAAACCCACAGAATATGGACACTATATTAGGCCCAGATTATCGGAATTTGCAATACAGACATTTTTTTTGGCTGTAGTACAGTATTGGTTACAGAACACCACATATTATGGACACTATATTAGGCCCAGATTGTTGGCATTTGCAATACGGACAGATTTTTCAGATGCAGGACAGTATATGTCACAGAAACCCACTGAATATTGACACTACATTAGGCCTAGATTATTGGATTATTGGAATTTTTAATACAGGCACTGTTTGCAGATGTAGTTCAGTATTTTTTTACACGAATTAACACACTATGGACACTAGATGTGGACCAGATTATTAAAGACACAGTCTGTGGATGATGTACAGTATATGCCACTAATGGGTATAAAATAAAAAATATCTTGCTGCTGTCAAACACACACAGTAATCCTCAAAAGGACTTTGGGGTCTTTGAAAAGCTTTTGGTTGTAAAAATGTCTCTCCCTGCACTATCTGTCCCCTCTGAAGCACTGTCCCTGAGACTGCAGGAGGTAAATAGATTGCTGCTGTAAAACACACACACACAGTAGTCCTTAAAAGGACTTTTGGATCTTGGAAAAGCTTTCTCGGAATAAAAACTGTGAAATTCGCTCCCTACTCTGTCTTTCCCTTCCTACGTTCTGCTCTTCCTGTCTACTTCTGAGCTGCACATGCATCATCGGTTGCTATATAGCACCTGATAACGCGTTCTGGCCAGCCAATCACTGCAATGCCAGCAGCCAACATGGCCATTGGCATTACAGTGAGGGCAGTACTTACCTGCACCTTTATTGGCTGCTTAAAACCCATGAAACGTGTGTGGTGGAGACTCGAGCATTGCGGTTTCTGTGCTGTAAAAAAATGAGACAAAGATAAATCATTTCAGAACTTTTTCCACCTTTAATGTGACCTATAAACTTTTCAATTGAGTTGTACAGTTTATAGGTCACATTAAAGGTGGAAAAAGTTCAGAAATTATTTATCTTTGTCTCGTTTTTTTAAAGCCCAGAAACCTGACATTTTAACAGGGGTTTGTAGATTTTTTGTATCCACTGTATATCCATTAGCAGGTGTGTAGTTTGGTTGATATAGGGGACATGTCGGTTCCACAGGCCAGGCCGAGGATGGTGCTGTGGATTGGACCAGAACTAATTGTTTCTGGCACATGCACAACTCCTATATCTACCTAGTCTGTGCATGCACCTGCTGCAAGTCCTAAAGGAGCAAAGCTGAGGATGGGAGTGGTAGAAGCTCTGGCTGCAATAATTTTTCACAGCGGCAATCCTCACACGGGTGCATCTATGGCTTTGACAATGATAGGATGACTCACCCTTTTTCCCTCGGTCACACACTAATGTTGGATGTTGAGGCTCCTGCCTGATGGTAGTTGAGGTGCCCTTGATGTTGTGGGGTTCATGCATGTGTGAGGCAGGAGATGTAGGTGCTGTAGTTAGTAACCAGGCCAGTTGTATAAAATAAACATCTGTCTTTACTAACTAAAGTGCAGAATGGAAGTTGTAGTACATCCAACCGTATCAAAACAAAGACAGTTCCAAACAATTCTCAGTGCTAATCTTCCCAGATAGCAATGTATGGATATAGGCTAGAATGGGGATTGTAGTATCTGTTGTCTCTATCTCTTCAAAGTTTCTCTCTCTGTAGAATCTAAGGCTGGCAATATTATGCTTTTAATGGTGGCTGCAATTTCAAGCTGAGGGGTACAGGATTAAGACCCGGTGGGCCAGACTGTGTCCAAGAGTAAAGGATGTTATACCAAGTCCCTCTGACTGCAGTAAAGTCTCTATTAGCCTAAAACAGCAAATACCTTACTGATTGACTCCAATGATTTGCCATGCAGATTCTGGATCGTCTAAGTTATTTTTTTTCCCTTTTCCCGCAGTACAATATAGTAGATATGTTTTTCTCTCTGTAGATCTCTCAGAGATCGTGGTTCTCTGTAGTTCTGGCCTAGTACTCAGAGGAGTGTGCATAAGTAGCTTTTCTCACTTCATCCACTAGCACACTATGCCTGAACTAGGGGTGGATCTAACTCCATCTTCTTGCCTTCTAGAAGGGCAGAGTCAGGCTTATTAATTCTGACATACAGGTAAATGTGGCACTTTACAAGGCATTAACATATTACATAACATAACAAGAACAGACAGGACACCTGGTGAAAGACATGACTTTGGTGGAAGCAGAATTTTCAGAAGAGGAGCATCACATGACCAGGTTCCTGAGTGGCCAATCCACGCAACCTTGAGTTTGTAAGTATATTAGAAATTGTATTCCACAGACAAGATAATAATTCAGGTAGGCTTGTGGGGCCAGATGGGCCCAAGAAACCTAGAGTTTTAGGATACACCAAAGAAAGAATACCAGTTATGGGGTACCCAAGATATAACACTGTAACAGTTTTATTTTGATTGCTCTTTTGACTTGCTTAAAATAGAACTGAACAGTGTCAGCCACATAATGCCCCTAAGTAGTGCCAGCCACATGGTCCATCCTTGGTGCATACCTGACCCTGTTCCCACACAGTTCCTCTGACATGAAATATACTAACCTATTTATGATCAGTGTAGAGAATAGATGTCAGGAGTTTACCCAGCCAAGATATTATGCATGGCTGTACTGGGACGGGTGACATGCTGACTAGTCAAGGCCCAACTGGTCTACCTATCAGTGAGACTGAAAGACGAGACAATTAGATTCCTGACTAATTGCCCAATCCCAGATTTGGCAGGGATTTAAAAGAGTTCTCTGGGCTTTTAATATTGATGACTCATTCTAAGGATATGTCATCAATATCAGATCTGCTGCTATGTCTATGGCAAAGCAGCATTGAGCAGGAAGAGAGATTCGGTATGTGCGTCTTCCCTTTGTACAGCTGATTGGTGGGGGTGCCGAGTGTTGGAACCCCGACTATCTGCTATTGATGACTGATCCTGAGGATAGGTCATCAATATTAAAAGCCCGGAGAACCCCTTTAAGTCTTTAACTCAGTCATTGCTGGCTGCCTGTGATTACCTCAAGAGTTATGGCCCTGTTTGTGCCTGAACTCAAGACCTTAAAGGGCTTCTGTCACCCCCACTGACGAATTTTCACTAGCTGACATTAGCTACTTGCTAATGTCAGCTGAGTTCAAACATATGTTTCCTAACTTTTTTTCTGTTTTCAATCTTCTAAAAAACTTACTTTCGTGATATGTAAATTAGCTTCGCTACCAGCAAGTTGGGCGGGTACTTGCTGGTAGCCGCCGCATCTTCATGCCCTTGGAACGCCCCTTCTTCTTTTGATAGACAGGGCCAGCGCGCTCTCCTCCTCCCGCTGGCCCTGTCTGCAGCTGCAATCCCGCGCCTGTGCCGTATCGGTCTTTAGTCGGCGCAGGCGCTCTGAGTGAAGGACGCTCGCTTAGGCGCTCCGTCCTCAGTGCGCCTGCGCCGATGATGTCAGCGCTACACCCGGAAGAGAAGACGCCGGCATCCCTGGTAAGGAGCAGGCGATGCTGGCGTCTTTTCTTCCGGGTGTAGCGCTGACGTCATCGGCGCAGGCGCACTGAGGACGGAGCGCCTAGCGGCGTCCTCACTCAGAGCGCCTGCGCCGACTAAGACCGATACGGCGCAGGCGCGGGATAGCTGCAGACAGAGCCAGCGGGAGGAGGAGAGCGCTGGCCTGTCTATCAAAAGAAGAGGGGGCGTTCCAAGGGCATGAAGATGCGGCAGCTACCAGCAAGTACCCGCCCAACTTGCTGGTAGCGAAGCTAATTTACATATCACAAAAGTAAGTTTTTTAGAAGATTGAAAACAGAAAAAAAGTTAGGAAACATATGTTTGAACTCAGCTGACATTAGCAAGTAGCTAATGTCAGCTAGTGAAAATTCGTCAGTGGGGGTGACAGAAGCCCTTTAACCTTCTGTGTACTGACTTTGGCTTGTTTTTTTAATTAACCACTCATCTATTGATTTGGCTTCCAGTGATTCTCATAATATCCTGACTGTGGCTTGCTCTTTGGATTACCAACTCATTTGCTGATTTGGCCTTGCAGCAGGCTCTGGTAGACAACCTAGGAGGTAGCTTTAGCTTCCTACCAACTAGAGTGGTTAAGGAAGACTGGCAGCAGTTTTTGAGTTTGCTGGTTGTGGCTCCAGTATTTCCTTAGAACAAAGCTGCCATCTGATAATGACATTTTGTTTTCTGCATCAGAATATATATGGCTGTCTTTTCCAAACTGTGTCTTTATGTATAATCCATGCCTCAAGAGTAAGGGGTGCACATGGACCTCTGGTTTCAGGTTCTGTAGGAAAGAAAACTGGAAACAACTTTGCAATAGGATCTTTTATTCAAATGGAAACAATGAAGTCAGCTGCAAACCATTGTAATGCCACCATTTTACCAGTAATAATAATTAGTAATAATTGGAGATTCCATATGGCAGTAGATCTCTGACATTAAATCTATATCCAACAACAAATCTGAATTGTGCTTTGTATAGTGTGAATCACAAGTATATCATTGTCCAATTACCATAGTGTGAACCACAAGTATATCATTGTCCAATTACCATAGTGTGAACCACAAGTATATCATTGTCCAATTACCATAACATGTACATGACTTTATATTGTCATTCACCCGTGTTGTTGGGGAGTCCATAGAGATATTGAACCAGGTGCAATATGGGTCCATCATTAATAATTATCCAACACTTGACTGCTTATCTCTACTAGATGTATTTTTATATCTACACTAGATGCAAATCAACAGAGCATTTCTTTTTGAGCTGTAATCTCAGTGTAATCTCAGTTCATGGCCTTTGTGGGGGAAATGTACAGTGAAACCTAGAATGGTCTGGATGACTGGATGAGCTCCTGTACTGCAGATGTATCCTGCTCTTGTGTTTGTCCATTATTTCATCATTTGCTGGATGATGACTGACGATGAGTGAAGCAGAAAATGAAATTCATATAGTGCTCACTGGTCCAGTAAGTAATTGCCTATTAGGATATATTCACATATATGTTTAATTCTCTTTCTCATAAATGCCACAGGGAGAATTAGATTAGTGATATCAAATTAATCTGGTATGTTTTCCAAATAATTACCTATGAAATTACATTTTAAATGGTCCCTTGAGCATTTTGCATTAGAAGCCTACCACCTTGAATATCACATCAATAAAAAGTGAATCAGTTCTACATTTCTGAGCTTGTTTCTGAGATTTACTAAGGGATGAGATTGAGCAAATTTGAATAAGACACATGAGCACAGACAGGCTGTGTTGGGTAAAGCTCTACATGGCCACATGCCTCACTGAAATGTCCGATGGGTGAAATGATTCTTAACCCCTTAAAGACACGCCCATATTTCGCCCTAAGGACCAGACAATTTTTTGCAAATCTGACTAGAAGCAAATCTTGAATTTTTTCAGAAATTTTCCAAAACCCACTTTTTAAGGACCAGTTCAGGTCTGAAGTCACTTTGTGAGGCTTACATAATAAAAAGTCAATGAGTGAGTGGTCTCATACCTATTGTACTACTGTAACATATGGAAATAGAAACTTTTTTTTAGGCTTGAACACAGATATTATTAAGGCCTCATGCACACGACCGTTGTTTGATTCCGTGTCCGTTGAGCCGTTTTTCATGCTTTTCTGAGGAACAATTGGTTTTCAATGGGTCCGTGGAAAACTCGTCAAATGCACCGTTTGTCCTTCGTGTCCGTGGTCTGTGATTACTGTCCATCAAAAAAATATAACCTGTCCTATTCTTGTTCGTGGACCCATTCAAGTCAATGGGACCATGAAAAAATGCGGAGGCACATCCGACTGTCCTCCGGGTCCGCGTCCGTGACCTGCATATATATTCTATTATCCTGGGTGGAGATATTAAAATTACACTTTTTTTTTCCTTCCTTTTTTCTGGCGGACCACGAAAACACAAACAGACACGGATCACGAAACAAGGGAACCCCATTTTGCGGACCGCTAAAAACAACTGTCGTGTGCATGAGGCCTGTGTAAGATATCAAGACATGCTTTGAGAAACTGCTGTCCTTGTTAAATATACACCAATTAGCCATAATATTAAAATTATACTTGTTTAGATTCCCCTTGTGCTATCAAAACAGCTCTGACCCTTGAAAAGAACAAACTACACAAGTCATGTAAGCATCCTGTGATATTAGGCTCCTTAAAGGGGTTATCTGGTCTCATAATGATTTTTTATCTGCCCAGAGTAATCTAAAAAAACACATTTCTACCCAGGGTCAGCCTTAGGGGTGTGCAACCTGCCCAAATTCACATGGCGCATCACCTTTCATTCTTAAAGGGGGTGCCAAATGGTTCCCTTTCCCGACACTCGCTGCTTTTGCAGTATCCCAAAATAGGTTATTTGCAAAATTGTTTTTGTTGGTTAATATTCTGATTAGTGTTGAGCGAACTGAATTGAACTTCGATCTGAATTTCAGGAAAAATTCAATTTGCAGGGAAGCCAAATTTCCTCGCAGCGCCAGTGGCCCCCCCCCCCCCCACACACTGTCTTTGAATCCCTCAGATGCTGCGTTCATCACTGATCACAGCATCTGGGGCTGCCATTTATGCATTTTAATGAGTTAAATACATAAATACTCACCTTATCTATTTGATTGTGTAGAGGCTGTCACGGACATCTTGATTGAAGACATTGCGTAGAGACGCTGACCATGTCACCACGTGTTAGATTTCGCTCAATGTCTTTAATTAAGGTGGCCACAATGATTTACTGAGGGGTACTGCAGTGCTCTTCGTTCACTTAAGTCCCAATTTGCCTCAAAATAAAAAGGTGGATTTTAACATTTTGCAGCAACAGATTTGACAGCAAAGGGTATGTTTCTAGTGGATGGAGCAAGCCCTATCAGTGATTTTGGAGCTGACAGACTCGATTAAATTATAAATTATTATTCAATATATATAATTTATATATTTTGGAAGGCATCAACCCAAAAATTCATACTCTTTCAAAGGGTTCACAAAAGTATTTAAATCTCGGAATGTAATCAATAATTGTAGACTGTGATATTTTCTGAAAAGCCCATTTGACCTAAAATGGTTTTAAGGTTATTCTGCTGACATCTATCTGGGCCAGGTTAAATAAATCAGATATGATGAAATGCAACTGAAAGACAACATGGGTTAACCTTGTGTTGAACTTAGGGTGTGAAGTGAGAGGGAAATTCATCAGTTCCTCTTGACCTTGGAATAATATCCACTAGATGAAACAATGCCAGAAATTCAAGTAAATAGCTCAGGACATGTCAACTTCTATACACAACTAGTTAAGACAGACAGAAAGCTGACATGGACTGTAGTAAGTATAGTAAAAACATTAGGTGAAACCCAGTGCACAATTACAAGGGTTTACTTCTTTTTACACAAGATCTATAAAATTGGTCAGTTACTGCCAGTGTCTGACTGGCGTGCCTAGGGCCCACCATCAAAATAACTTTTGGAGCCCACCGTATGGATACATTCAAACAAGATGCTACAAGATGATTAATTATGGAGGTCCCTGCAGAGACTTTGAGAAGGGAGGCCCCTGGGAAAAGAGGATACTGGCTGGTGGATTCTTTACCTAGAAGTCATCTCAGCCACCTGACCGTGTCAATAATAATGAACTTTGATAATCTATCTAGCTTTAATCTAGTTTTTTATATGAATATAGGCTGGTTGCGGAGATGTAGGCTGCCTATCTATATGTAGTGCAGTAAGTCTACTGTGTTATGTGCCACCCGTGCAGAGGGTGGGAGACTAGGGGCTCACCTTGCTCAGGGGCCCACTGGGGGATTTACCCCCATGTTACCCCTGTGGGCCAGTCTGAGCCTGGTTACTGCATAGCAATGCCACAGGTGTGTTACCAAAAATGTGTATGGTTTTGCAATACCATTACTGGTTATGCTATTTTTAAAGATGTAATATGTTATAAAAGAGGTATCTTCATGGATAGATGTGTGTGGTTTTGTTGTGTGGTTATATACCTTGTGGTACACTACATAGTGTGTGAACCCAGCCTATATGAATGTGACAATAGCATCTATCTAAGGGTGGGATAAGTAAGACTATAGGTGAGTGTGTGCAGTAAGTTCTTGTGTTAGTAGCAGAAAAATTGTTAAAGCGTCAAGTGACTTTGACAAGTGCCAATTTGTGATGCCTAGATGATTGGGTCAAAGCATCTCCAAAACAGCAGGTTTTGTCAGGTCATCCTGGTATTCAGTGGTTAGCAACTACCAAAAGTGGTACAAGAAGGACAAATGATAAACTTGTGATATGGGTCATGGGTGTCCACGGCTCATTTGATGCATGTGGAGAGCAAAAGTTAGCTACAGAATGTCCGCGATAGGCATGTGAGCATCAGAACTGGATCATGAAGCAATGAAAGAAGGTTTGGTTGTTGAATCACATTTTCAGATAACATCATGTGGATGACCAAGTACAGTATGTTTGCATTGCTTGTTGTATGACACACTGGAAAGAAATCAAGACAGTGGAAGTAACGTCCGGACATTTGTTGGGGTGTTACTTTGAAATGTACCAACCACCTAAACATTGGTTCTGGAACCCCTTCAAGCCAATGGCAGTGGTCTCTTACAGCACAATAATTCTCCCTGTAATGCTGCAAAATGTTTTCATGAATGATTTGAGGAACATAAAAAGAGTTCAAGGTGTTGAATTGACCTCCAAATTTCCCATATCCATGCCATCTGTAGCTTACAGAAATGTAATGATCTTCGTGCCAGATACCATGGGACACCTTCATATGACTTGTGAAGTCCATGTTGCAACAAGTCAAAGCTGCTTTGGTGGCACAAGTGTGCCTACACAATATTAGACAGGTTTTAAGCCATTCACTGCAGTGTAAACCCATTGCTTTTCGCATAACAAAGGAAGGGCAGGTACATGGCCTCATGAAGGTGTGATGTTCACATCGAAATGCATTGTCTTTATCTGATATTCTATTTATAATAAAGAGAAAACATTTAACATACTCCTTCCTTTGCAGGGCCAGCCATTTCTTTTGTTCCAACATAAAAAGTAAAATGTCACTAGCAATGTCTTTGTAAGTTTTATATATCTTAGCATTGACAATGCTGAAAACAAATAAAAATTCTATGTAAGTGGTACAAAAAGAATTCCTTATTTAAACCCAAAAAACTATAAAAAATAAATAAATTGGAAGATGATGAAAAGGCAACTTTTTATTAATATACTATCTTCTTTTATTTGTTTTGTGGTTTTATAAATGACGAGTTAGATTATAGATACCATATGAAAATAAGCCAGTTATATCAATAAAGCATGCACCACATTTTCATACTTGTAATCAGTGTCCTTTGATCTTCCGGTAATCAGGTCTATCTAGGAAGTAACACATTTTTAAAATACCCATATCAATCAGCTACATTGTAATTATAATTGCACTATAAAAAATGGAGCCCATGGTCTGGGGGTAATTTATTGTAGTGCTGTCTCTTAATGAGGTCATCTGAACCATGGAACATGGGCCTGAACAGTCACAATAATTCAGGACAAAGCTCACAAATCACTGTGCATGCAATTGCATTGTCTTGTCACTAGTGGCAGTGGTCATGCCTCTTGGATGAAGATTTAAATATGTGTCATTTGCAATTTGTAGCCCCATTTTACGAGGGTGATGAGATAACAATCTGATTTTGATCTACTTGAGGATATAATGTTATTTTCGTTAGAAAACTCTTTATCTTTTCCTGTCTGTCTCTGTCTAGGCTGCCCTTTCCCCGTCACATTTCTTCTTTCATAAATATATTACTCACAACTTCTCATAGCTTCAAAAACAAAATTTCCTTCATTCATTTTACAAATACTCAATATTTTTATCATTCGACAGTTCTGCACAAGAGTTGTAATTAAGTTATTTTACAAATATGTAACCATTGCCCATTATTTAATATACATCGTGAGGTCAAAAATGGAAGAACCTATGCTGTCCTAAAGCCAACAAAAGGCTGTTTGTTTTTCATCCACTGTACCCTAGCAGAGCCCTTCTGGAAAATAGGATGATCCAAAATTATTCACATGGCAACAACGTCCTTTTAAGTAAGTCCAAAAATATTTGTTAATATCAATATGGAATACCAACTGAACGCAATATACAGTACAATAGTGGAACAAAACATAACAAACTTATGCTGCCACTCATTAATCGATTTGCTTATTTTATTCTATGGACTGACAAACCAACAAGGGCATTACAATGATGGTACTATGTGAACTAATGATGGGTCCAACAGTTAGGAATCACTGCAGTGCAGAGATAATGAGACAGAACAAAACCATAAAAATATTTTGTTTCCTGAAATCATTGGTGGCTATTAGGAAATGGTGTTACTATAAGACAGAGGATCACTGGTTATGCTATATTTTTCACTCAACTGTCCATAAATGAATATCACATACATGGTATCACTATGATAAGTATCAATTTATAATATGTGGTGCATGGAATAGAACCTTAAAGGAGTCAAGGGCCACAAATATTTTAAAATAACAGCCCCTTCTATGTCCTCCAATCCAGGGAAATCATACTACTACTCATGTATATAAGTATAATTTATTTTATTTTGCTACATGCAACATGTCTGAGCTATACTGAACTACAAAGTTATAAACGCTTGATGAGGTTCTCTGTGCTAAAAGTATTGTTGACTTATCTTCAGGTTAAGCAAGAGATGAGCAAAGTTTTGAAAAATTTGATTCGCCAGCTTTGCTGAAGTTTTCCAAGAAATTTTATTATATCCAAATTAATTCATCACAAATCACTGTAAATCTGCTATACCCATGCCAATCTGCCTAATTATATTCTTCCCACTAGATGGACAAATCTTACTGTGGCGGTGTGGATTAAACTGCAGGGAGACATGTACATCAGTGTGCAGTGCATCAAGATTCAATTCTAATCCGTTTATTTGCTGTTCGCTAGCATTACAGGTCAATGTTACTGTCAGGTCTAATTTATTGACGTAGATTTAACTGTGCAGTGCATCAAGATTCAAGTAGTGGACCCATGAAAGAGTGGGGTGTAGAGGGGGGCTCCTGACATCCTCCCCCCACCTCCTGTTGACTTCCAAAGGCAGAAGTCCGCAAATCAGAACAGCAGAGGACCTACACACTGGGCACCGAGACAAGCCAGGACATGTCTGCTGTTTGCCTCCATTCAATCCTCCCCAGAACAAAGGATACATGAGGGGAGGGGGTGAGTTTCTCAGCAACAGCCTGTATACTGCCCCTTCCCTCCCCTCTCAGGCCGACCCCTCCCGGGACCTTTGTAAGGGTTTGGGGGAAGGCTGCATTCTTCTCTCTTCCTCGCTGAATGGTTGACGAGAGGCTGCGCTGAGGCCGGTCTCTGTCTGTGGATGCAAAGGGATACAGACTTAACCCTTCCTGTTCTGCTCCACTGCTGCTGGAAAGCCTGCTGGGATCTTTTGTTCTATCCTTACTGGATGTACTCACACGGTGCCTGGTTACCGGTTGGATTACCTCTTGCTGCACCTCTGACCCCTGGACTACTAGCCTTGTGACTCTGGATCTACTCCTTCCTTGGCCCGTTGCCTACCTTCTGGGTGGACCCTCCCTGTGGCCTGCAACCCCCCAGGACCTATCCCCGGACTTTGTACCTTGCTTTGTACACCTGCTTTCCCCAATAAACACCCCGCACGCCGGGTTCCGTGTGATTTGCCTCTGTGTATTCTCTCTGCGCTCCTAGTTCGCCACAACTGGTGGCAGCGGTGGGATGAGAGCACAGGAGATGGCAGATGAGAACCTACACAGCAGGGACACAATGGGTGCCCCACAATACCACAATTGGACGGTCAGCAGTCTACAGGAGAAGGCCAGGGAGTTGGGTCTCGGCTACAAGGGACTTTCTAAGGAACAGCTGGTCAGGTTGCTAGAGGAAGCCGGCCAGCAGGGAGAGCTAGGTGCTGACATTGTTCGATCACATTCCAGGGAAGAGGTGCCATGGCTCCCCGTTCCTGCCAGTAAGAGCCCGTGGGTTGTCTGGTATGAGGAAGAGATGGCCATTCTGGGGGAGGATGCAATACCGGAAAGGAAACTTGCAGCCATTGAGAAGGCACAAAAAAGGCAGCAAGATTGGGAAGCGGCAAACACTCATGCTGCTGTCCCTGTGCCTGCGGTGAGGGAGACCCTAAGGTTTTCCTGCAAAGACTTCAAGCCCTCCAGGAAAATACGGGGGATGTGGAAGGGTTCTTCCAGGACTTTGAGCATCAGTGTGAACTGCTGGAGGTTCCACCCTCAGACTGGACGCGCTACATGGTGGGACTGTTAGATGGAGGAGCGGCTGAGGCCTACCGAATGCTGGACCCGGCAAAGAAAAGGAACTATAATGATATCCGGAGGGCAGTGCTGGACTATTATGCTGTGTCACCAGATGCCTATCGTGCCCAGTTCAGGAGCACACCCCGTCTTCAAGAGAACTCCTTTAAAATGTATGCGCACAAAATATCTCTAGCTTGTCGCCGGTGGCTGGAAGGGGAGAATGCGCTCTCCCCAGAACAGATAATCCAAGCTTTTTTAAAGGAACAATTCTTGTACAAATGCCCCTCTGAGATTCGTCAGTGGGTGCGAGAAAGAAAACCAGCCACTCTGGATGAAGCGGCAGACTTAGCGGATGAGGCTCTTATAATTAATCCGCAATGGAAGAAAATGGCTGCTGAGGGGCCATGGCCTTCCAGTATTCCGGCCTCTCCCCCCTCACCATATATGCCTCCGCACCGCAGAGTGGGTCACCTACCAGCACCCCTCTCTCAACCAGTGCCTGCACGTAATGCCGCTTCCCCACTGCGGTTCTCCAGGCCTATCTCGGATCGACGCTGCTTTGGCTGTGGGCAAAATGGACATTATCAGGCTAGCTGTCCAAATAAGAGGAAGGACAATATGGCCAAAACACAAGGCCGGTGCACTACCTAGACATGTACCAAGCACCCGAGGACCTGCCACCCCCTCCAGCAGATTGGAGTATCCTCGAATCCGATAGTGATATGCTCCCTGGGGTCTTCGGCCTGCAACCTTTAAAGGCTGATGCATTGGTGACCTGGGAGAAGCACTTGCAAGAAGTTGTCGTGGATGGGCAAAGAGCTGTGGGATTTCGAGACTCTGGCGCATTCCCCACAATTGTGGACCCTCGAATGGTGCGGCCGGGGGCAATCTAGCCAGGTCCTGGTGTGATCATACAATTAGCTGGGGGCACCAAGCGTTTCATCCCTCTGGCCATCCTCTACCTGGACTATGGACTAGGACCTAAACGCTGCCAGGTGGGGGTGATGGGAGGAATGCCAGCAGATGTACTCCTTGGAAATGACGTGGGCGATCTCAGGTGTCATTTTGTTGGTGGTCACGCGGAGACAGGGACTCCAGGACGCAGGTAGGAGAGAAGTGGACCCCCTGCCAAAAGATGACATCCTCCTCCCAGTGGTGAGTGAACCTTCCTCTGATTCTGCCGTGAGTGGGGTGACCTGGGATCGGGACCAGTTTAAAAAGGAACTAGCCACAGACCCTACTTTGACAGGTTTATGGACAAGAGTAGGGACAGCTAACCAAGGGGCGGATGAAAAGATACTGCAGGAAAATGGTTTATTGTACAGAACGGTGGAGACAATTGTGGAGGGACAACCCCAGACAGTTAGCAAGCAGCTGATAGTTCTCCAGCGGTTCCGGGCCCAGCTCCTACACCTTGCCCACGACATTCCCATAGCCGGGCACCAAGGAAAGATGCGGACTGAGAAACGACTAGCACATGCCTTCTATTGGCCTGGGATTTCCCAATCTGTTGCACACTTCTGCCGAACCTATGACATTTGTCAACGACGTGGGAGAGCTGGAGACCATCCCAGAGCCCCCCTCCACCCAATGCCTATCATTGAGGAGCCCTTCCAGCGGGTGGCTGTTGACATCCTGGGTCCTCTGGCCCGCCCCAGCAAATCCGGGAAGCATTATATTCTGACAATTGTGGACTATGCTACACGTTACCCAGAAGCTGTGGCCTTGTCTAGTATTACAGCACCCAAAGTGGCCGAAGCCATGGTCACTGTCTTCACAAGAGTAGGATTTCCATCCGAAATGTTGTCCGATCAGGGGAGCCAATTTATGACGGACCTAGTGCAGTCGCTCTGGCACACCTGTGGGGTGCGAGCCATTAGAACAACCCCCTACCACCCACAGGCAAACGGACTCTGTGAACGCTTCAACGGCACCTTAAAAACCATGCTGCGGGCCTTTGTGGATACAGAACCTGACTGGGAACGATACCTGCCCCATCTACTTTTTGCGTACCGTGAGGTGCCCCAGGAATCCACTGGGTTCTCTCCCTTTGAATTACTGTATGGGAGGAAGGTCCGAGGACCCTTGAACCTGCTGAAAGAGTACTGGGAGGGGCAACTGCCAGAGTCTGGGGCCCCTGTGACACCCTGCATATTGGAATTACGTGAAAGACTGAGCACGCTAGCAGGCTTCGCTTCTGATCATCTCAAAGCTGCCCAAACCCGGCAAAAGACTTGGTATGACCGAAAAGCCCGCACCCGGGAGTTTATAGAGGACCAACGGGTGCTCATGATTGTCCCAAACCCCCAGAACAAGCTGCAGTCCACCTGGGAAGGCCCCTACCGGATTCTTCGGAAACTGAATGACACCAACTACACTCTTGCATTAGATGACCGCGGAAAGCGACAAAAGACTGTTCATGTAAATAAGATCAAGGAATACCATGACAGGAGCCTACCAATCCTTGCTATTTGCCCTCTGTTCTCTGAGGAGGAAGGGGACACTCTACCAGATCTTATAGAAGCCACCCGCGACCAAGCAAATGTAAGCAAAGTCCCGCTGGGCCCACAACTGAATAAAGGGCAACAGGAAGACATAAGGCCTATCCTCAACCAGTATGAGCCAATTTTCTCCTCACTGCCCGGCAGGACTACAGTGGCCACCCATCACGTGGAGACCTTGGGGACCCAACCTATTCAACAGGCCCCTTATCGAGTCCCGGAATCTGTCTGAAATACTATTAGATTGGAGCTGGATGAAATGTTAAAATTGGGAGTCATTCAGCCCTCCAGGAGCCCCTGGGCCTCCCCTGTCGTCCTAGTCCCTAAATAAGACGGCAATATAAGATTCTGCGTGGACTATCGGCGCCTCAATGACCATACTGTCAGTGACGCTTATCCCATGCCCCGTATCGATGACTTGCTTGACCGACTGGCTGGGGCCCGTAATGTCACCACTGTGGACCTGAGCAAGGGCTATTGGCAAATTCCCTTAACAGCATGAGGTAGGGAACGCTCTGCCTTTATAACCCCTTTGGGCTATATGAATTCCTAAACATGCCCTTTGGAATGAAGAACGCCCCTGCCACTTTTCAGAGAACTGTGGACCAACTTCTGCCAAGACTTTGCCTGTGCTTATCTGGATGACATTGCCATCTTTAGTGAGACTTGGGAGGAGCATCTCCAGCATGTGAGCATAATTTTAGAAAAAAATTCTGGTGCCAACCTCACCATCCGACCAGTAAAGTGTCAAATAGGAATGCCAGAGGTACAATACTTAGGTCACCGAGTGGGAGGGGGTAGGCTTCGCCCAGAGCCCGCTAAAATTGAAGCTATTAGGGACTGGCCTATTCCCCAGACTAAGAAACAAGTCCTGGCATTTCTGGGAACTGCTAACTACTATCGAAAATTTGTTCCTCATTTCAGCACAATAGCCAAACCCCTGACGGACCTCACCAAGAAGACAATGCCCCGACTGGTAAGGTGGACCCCGGCCTGCCAAACATCCTTCCAACAGCTGCAAGATGCCCTCACCCATGACCCTGTCCTAGCAGCACCAAACTACAAGCGAAGATTCATTGTGCAGACTGACGCTTCTATGTATGGCCTGCGGGCCGTTCTCAGCCAAGTAAACGATGATGGGGAGGAACACCCAGTCGCCTTCCTTAGCAGGAAACTATTAGACAGGGAGGTGGCCTATGCCACCATTGAAAAAGAATGTTTGACTGTGGTATGGGCGCTGAAGAAGTTGCAGCCATACCTGTACGGACGAGAATTTACAGTGGTGACCGACCATAATCCCCTCACTTGGCTTAGTCGAGTTTCAGGGGATAATGGACGCTTGCTGCGGTGGAGCCTAACACTACAGCCTTACAACTTCACTATCCAATATAGGCGAGGTGGCCAGCACCAAAATGCAGATGGGTTATCCCGTCAGGAGGATCGGTAATCGTTAGGGGTGCCTGGCCCATATAACAGCCAGGGGACCGATAAGGACCCCTGGCTGGTACATGTTCAAAAGGGGGGAGGGATTGTAGAGGGGGGCTCCTGAGATCATTTCTCTGCTCTCCAATCCTCCCCACCTCCTGTTGACTTCCAAAGGCAGAAGTCCGCAAATCAGAACAGCAGAGGACCTACACACTGGGCACCGAGACAAGCCAGGACATGTCTGCTGTTTGCCTCCATTCAATCCTCCCCAGAACAAAGGACACATGAGGGGAGGGGGTGAGTTGCTTAGCAACAGCCTGTGTACTGCCCCTTCCCTCCCCTCTCAGGCCGGCCCCTCCTGGGACCTTTGTAAGGGTTTGGGGGAAGGCTGCATTCTTCTCTCTTCCTCGCTGAATGGTTGACGAGAGGCTGCGCTGAGGCCGGTCTCTGTCTGTGGATGCAAAGGGATACAGACTTAACCCTTCCTGTTCTGCTCCACTGCTGCTGGAAAGCCTGCTGGGATCTTTTGTTCTATCCTTACTGGATGTACTCACACGGTGCCTGGTTACCGGTTGGATTACCTCTTGCTGCACCTCTGACCCCTGGACTACTAGCCTTGTGACTCTGGATCTACTCCTTCCTTGGCCCGTTGCCTACCTTCTGGGTGGACCCTCCCTGTGGCCTGCAACCCCCCAGGACCTAACCCCGGCCTTTGTACCTTGCTTTGTACACCTGCATTCCCCAATAAACACCCCGCACGCCGGGTTCCGTGTGATTTGCCTCTGTGTATTCTCTCTGCGCTCCTAGTTCGCCACATGGGGAAGTTGGCAGCAGAAGCAGTGGCAGTAGTAGTGTTAGTAGTGGCCCCATGACAGAGTGGGGAGGGTGGCAGCAGCAGCAGTAAGGCTGATTTCATGTCACAGTTTATTTTTTCGTTCTCCTGATCGTCAGAAGAACTGAAAAAAAAAAGTATCCTGTATTTTGAGCATCTGTAAGGCCTCACATGGTCAGTATTTGGTCAGTATTTCGAATCATTATTTGATCAGTATTTGTAAGCCAAAAACAGGAGTGGGTCCAAAACAGAGATAACATATAATGCAAATATTTATATCTCATCTGTGGTTTGATCCCATTTCTGCTTTTGGCTTACAAATACTGAAATAAGAACCAAGTAATCACTGTGTGAAAGAAACCTTATGCTCATTTTGCATCTGTTGTAGCCATTTATGGCTGAAATAATTTTTTTTAACATAGAAAAAAGTCCTGCATACAGGACTTTAATGGCGTCTATCAAATGGTCAGTATTTTCCATCAGCATCAGCATCAGTGTGTCCACAACAGAGATAAAATGGAAATATTTGCATCACTTCTGTGTTATGGACCCACTCCTGCTCTTGGCTTACAAATACAGATCAAATACTGACCAAATGCTGACTGTGTGAAAGAAGCCTTATGGATGCTCAAAATACAGGATCCATTTTTTTCTGACGGATCAGAGGAGCAGAAAAATGAATGGTGATGTGAACATAGCCAAACAGGGACAATAATGGCTCTATAACAGAGTGGGGAGGGAGGGTTATCAGCAGTGCCAGTAACAGTGAGAATAGTGGCCCCATAAGAGAGAGTGGGGGAGGGGGCAGCAACAGTGGCAGTAACAGTGAGAATAGTGGACCCATGACAGAGTGGGGAGGAGGGGGGCAGCAGTAGTGGCATAAAACACAAGATGGTGGCAGATCACAGTAGTAACAGAACCCAACAACAGCAGTGTGATATCAAGGGCCAGTGTTATGCATATCCTTGCAAACTGTAGGAGAAGCCCCATTGTAGGAATGGCAGGAGAGGCAGCAGGCAGGTGGTATCTATTCTGTTACATCAGGCACTGGTGTCTGGAAATCCTGGTTGATCTATGCCTGATTCATCTTTATGAAGGTTAGTCTCTAAACATTTGGGGAGGAAAGGGGAGTTCTCTTAGGGGTAACTGTGTTCCCTGGTGCACTGAACACCCGCTCTGATGCCACACTACTGTCTGGGCAGGAAAGAATGCCCATGGTAAACTCAGCCAGTTGTGGCCACACTTCAAGTTTGCATGCCCAATAGTCCAGGGGATCTTGGATCATGGGTGACAGGGTGCAGTAAGTGTATGCCACCACCTGCTGGTTGAGGTTCTGTGGATGTCCCACTGTTGGTGCTGCTGGCTGGTTTCTGCAGAAGGCGGCTGAAGAAAACTGGTCACCAGAGACTCTAGACTTAAGTTACTACTTATGGAACTGGTGCTGCTCCTGCCCCCCCCCCCACCTTCCTCTACACATGAAAGTGGAGTGTGAGCACAAAGGGTCACCCTGGTCAGACCTTCCTGAGGATGGGTGATGGCGCTTGTAGGCAGTGACCAATGACTATGTAGTACCCAAAAGCAGGCACTACTATTCCTACAACTTGCTACTGTCTTAAATGCCTAACTTATGTGTGACACCACTGTCCCTTCTGTTTCCAGGTCTGTTCATTAGGTGCTAAGTAACTGCTATGTATTGTATTTCATGCTCTGTGGCTGGTTCACCAGCAGGTTGCAGTGTACCTGGAAGAGAGTACCTTTAGATAGAATGGAGCTTACCATTCCATTCTCTCCCCTTTTGGCAATTAGTGTGCTAGTCCTGCTTTCCACCAAGGGAAGGGTGGCAGGAAGCTATAGTGGAGTGGGAGTGAAAGAATGAAGCAGCATGGTGTGGTGAGGGGCTTTTTCCCTTATTACTGCTGAAAGAGATTTGGGAAAGTAGCTCAGAGAGCAGCCCACTCCTGATATATAGCAGGACTTAGTACCTCTGAGAGGGAAAACGGTGCCAAAGACATCCTACACAGCAAAACAGGTCACAGGATACCTCCGAGATCAGCATTCAGCAATAGAGAGGGAAACAAAGTATTCAAGTTTACCTGCCGGTTTAGCCTTAGCCTACTAGAGTCAACAGAAAGATCAAGTATTGTTTGGATGAGACAAGTTTATAGCAAGTTTATTCAAGTAAAACTGTTTAACTTCACCAAGTCTGGACTCTACTAGTACAACTTCTTTGTTGCTACGGAGCCTAACCCCAAGGAATGACAGTATCCAGGTAGGAGAACCATGAAACAAAAAATTAGGGCCACAACATACCACTCAGCCTCCTAACACTGGGACCTGATCGCCCTGGGGGGCAGCCCTTTGCAAATACACAACATGTCTCTCTAGTAGTCCATTTTTGCATCCCTCTCGGCAACATTTTTGCCACTGCCCATTCCTTTGGAGGGCCCAGGCGACTGTCTGTTGGCCATAGTGTATAACAGCTGTATCGCTAACACAAGGGGTAAGCTATGATAAATTTCCCTCCACTGAGCAGTTATTTAAAGGGCAATAAATTACACCTGCCCATTATACCGACTTAACATAACGCTACAGCTAAAAGAACGGAAAAGCTATGATAAATGTCACTCCACTGCAGTTATGTACAGGGTGATAAATCACACCTGCCTGTAATACAGACGCAACATAATGCTAAAGCAAACAGAAGGGATTAGCTATGAATGTCAGTGATGCATATGGCGATATATGACACTTGCCTTTAATACTGAGGTACACTAATTGTATCATTAAAATAACAGATTAACTCTGAATGTCGTTGCACTAGAATGTGATACACATGGCAATACGCTCTTCCTGAAGTCTCCCTGCCCTCTCCCTCTCTGATATAGTTTTTTCAAACTGTTTTCAGCAACACTGTCCCTAGTACATGAGCGCTTGCCACGTCTCTCTCTATGTTCAGCTCACAGGACAATGGCGGAGACTGAGTGGGATGAGGCTTTTATAGGGCTGTGACATCACAGGGGTTGTCCACCTCTGGATTGGCTGGTTGCACGGCACTATGGGTGATCTTGCATTCCCGGGCTTCTTACTTTTATTTTGTAACACTTGCAGATGCCATTTTAAGAAAACCTGATTTGCTACCATGAAGCAGAAGGAAATTTGGCTTCATTGCGAATTGAAGTTTTCCTAGACTTCCCACTGAATTTCGATTTTAATTCTTCACTTCACTAGTACATTACTCTAGTCATCATTATCAGATCCAAGGAGGTTTGACACCTGGCACCACCTATCAACCTTTTCAGGCAGCTGCCGACACCTGAAACTATACAGTTCTTGGGGCCAGAAGCAGACAGCTCTGACACTGTGTGGTGGCCATGCTGGGGTACTGCAGCGCAATTCCCAAGTGAAACTCACACCAGTAGGGGGTGGCATAGGAAAATTGGAGTAGTATTTCTAGGTAAAAGTGTCTGGTTTAAGGATACGCCAAATTTTAAACAATATGCGCTGTTTGATAGGTCTGGCACAAACTACGTCAATGCAGACTCAAGCAAAAATGACTTCAAATATCACCCAGATTATTAATACAAAATAATATGAAATAATAATAAAATATTACAATTTTGTCCACATGCAGTCACCAACAGAGGGAGATTGCAGAGGAGAGATGCATTGAGCACCTCTGAATTTCTCTCTGTAAGCTCCTAAGCTCCCCACAGCAATGGCTGCCGGGAGAAAGCACAAATGTAAGTAGATAAAATGAATTGAAATGGAGATTTTTATTGTAGAGTTAAGGTTTATAAAATATACTGTAAAGGCAAACAACATGCTATTTCGAGTTTCAAGGAATATACAGATTAAAATGATTCTACCGCAAGCTGTGGTTACACTACTGGATCATACTGAAAGTCAATGGGATAAAATGCCAGCACATACAGTATATATATTCCCGGGGGCTGTCAGATATTACTTGCAGCCTCTCTGGAATATTACGAGCCAGTAGGAGGGAGGGTTGCAGCTTTGTTTTGTGATGTTTGTTTGCTCTGTCTTCACAGCTCATATACTTAGTGGATGAGGCATGAATAAGTTTTTATGTTCCCTGCTGTCTTATAGATTAGTTTATACTTAGCAATCAAATCAAGCAGTGTGCTAAAGAGAACAATAAAGTGAAACCAATGCAGAAGATGAGCTGGATGCATAATTAACCTCTTCGGGCCCACATTCAGTTGGGCCCATATTGAAGCAATAGTGTCTGGGCATTTTTCCCATAATATATAATTAATCTTAGCATTATGGGAAAGGGGTCAGCCACAGAATACGTCGAGAGACCTTTAGTTACCTTTAGGAGAAGCCATACTATCAGGGATAGGCTGGAAAGAAGCTGCTTCACACATGATACTAGGAACAATTGGATACGTGATAGGAGACCTAAGGGTAACTATAAGTGTGGTAGTTGCTCCTTTTGTAGTTATAATCCCAGAGAAAAGTATTGAACATTGGAGGGGTACACCATAGAGTGACAGATTTCATCTGTTTTGTCGTTTACTTAATGCCACGTAACTGTGGTCATTTTTATATAGGTAAAACCATTAGATGCCTTTTTGAAAGGATTAGGGAGCATATAAATTCCATACAATCAGGGAGAGGTTGTCCCAAGCTTATAAAACACATGAGGGAAGTACATGATAGTAATTGTAGAGCTCTTAGTTTTGCTGGCATCGAACTTATTCCGAATCCGTCTGCAGGGGGAGATAGGCATAAACTGCTGTTACAACAAGAGGCTAGGTGGATTCTGCGTACAGAAGCCCTGGGTAAGCTATGGTTAAATGATCATAATGATTTGCCTGTGTTATTGTAGGTGTATTCTTTGTTGTATTTTGGTTTTTATTAGACGCTACGTCTATTGTTTTATTGGATACCAAAAGGGCGTTAGATTGTTTTGCGTTGGCATGACAACTTCGCCCTGGTTGTATAAATAGTCAGCACGTCAGTACATGCTTATTTCAGTGGCCTGAGGAAGAACAACTTTGCCGTCACCGCTATGTGTGGATTAAGTGTTGTCTGCCCCATTGATTCTGCTGAAGTTGTTATGTTGCATCCCGGATAAATAAAGGATTGCTTTTACTATTACTGCATGGGTGAGTGCCGCCTTCTTACCTTCTCTATTGGAACGTATTGATGTAATTCTTGATTGGCGCGTGCACCACAGTATTGAAATGAAGACGTGGAGGTGCATTGGTGTTTCGGTGTATATATATATATAACATGGTTAAAAGGGAAAATAATAGCATTCTCAATACAGAATGCTTCTCTCTTCTTCAAGCATTAGCTGCTGGCTAAAGGACCTGTGATGATGTCACCAAGATGGTGGACCATGTGATTGGTCCATGTGATGTGACATCACCACAGGTCCTTTAGATGGCAGCTAATGCTTGAAGAAGAGAGAAGAGATTGGCAACTACGCGATCAAGTGGATAACGTGAGTAAATTTCTTTTATTTTTAACCCCTTAATCCACATTTTACTAAGCATTCTGTATTGAGAATGCTATCATTTTCCCTTATAACCATGTTATAAGAGAAAATAATAAAGATCGGGTCCCGTCTCTTAGCAACCTTGCGGGAAAATCGCACTGCATCCGCACTTGCTTGTGGATGCTTGCGATTTTCCCACAGACCCATTCACTTCTATGGGGCCTGCGTTGCGTGAAAAACGCACAATATAGAGCATGCTGCGATTTTCACGCAACGCAGAAGTGATGCGTGAAAATCACGGCGCATGTGCATAGCCCCTTAGAAATGAATGGGTCCGGATTCAGTGCGGGTGCAATGCGTTCAGCTCACGCATTGCACCCGTGCGGAAATCACGCCTGTGTGAATGGGGCCTAATACTTACCTCCATCCTTCACAGCGATGTGATGCAGGCCTCTTCCAGCCTGTGTCCCGCGCTGTACAGCTCACAGGCAGCGCGATGATGTCATCGCGCCGTCTGCACCAACATCTGATAGGCTGCGGGCCTAGTGCCGGCAGCCTATCAGAGGAGCAGGGAAGGGAGATGCCTCTCCCTCCCTGCCCCACAGTGCAGCCATTTGTATCGCAGTCCTGAGGACGGCGATACAGATGACTATGGAGATGAACATTTCCGCAATAGAAGCGTTCATCTCCCTGTGCCCTGCCGCCGCCGCCGCTGCCGCCCACATTCTCGGGGAAGGGGGCAATTGCCCCGCTGCCTCCCCCTGGATCTGCCAATGGATCTTGCATTGATGATGATAGAGTCTGACCGCTGCGCAAAGCCTTCTCCAGCACATCCCAAAGATTCTCAATATGGGTTAAGGTCTGGACTCTGTGGTGGCCAATCCATGTTTGAAAATGATGTCTCATGCTCCCTGAACCACTCTTTCACAATTTGAGCCCGATGAATACTGGCATTGTAATCTTGGAATATGCCCGTGCCATCAGGGAAGAAAAAATCCATTGATGGAATAACCTGGTCATTCATTATGTTCAGCTGGTCAGCTGACCTCATTCTTGGAGCACATACTGTTGCTGAACCTAGACCTGACCAACTGCAGCAACCCCAGATCATAGCACTGCCCCCACAGGCTTGTACAGTAGGCACTAGACATGATGGGTGCATCACTTCACTTGCCTCTCTTCTTTCCCTGATGCGCCCATCAATCTGGAACAGGGTAAATCTGGACTTATCAGACCACATGACCTTCTTCCATTGCTCCAGAGTCCAATCTTTATGCTCCATAGCAAATTGAAGCCTTTTTTTCTGGTTTGCCTCACTGATTAGTGGTTTTCTTATGGCTACACAACTGTTCAATCCCAATCCCTTGAGTTCCCTTCGCATTGTGCATGTGGAAATGCTCTTACTTTCACTACTAAACATAGCCCTGAGTTCTACTGTTGTTTTTCTTCAATTTGATTTCACCAAAGGTTTAAAGGGAGTCCTTCACCCCAAAAAAACATTTTTCAACACTCACATCTTTCTCTGCAAAATTGCCCCCAGATTAAAAAGCTTCTTACCCTATTGCTGTACCTCCTACCGATCTTCATAAAATCACTTTAATTGCAAATGTCAATGACAGTTGAAGGTGCCCAGTGGCGGCGTCATAACGGCCAGTGCCCAGGCCGCACGCTCATCTTCATAACTTCAACTGTGATTGACATCTGCAATTAAAGGGAGCCTTTCACCTCAAAAACGCATTTTTCAACACTCACATCTTTCTTTGCAAAATTGCCCCCACATTAAAAAGCTTCTTACCCTATTGCTGTACCTCCTACAGATCTTCAGAAAATCACTTTAATTGCAGATGTCAATCACAGTTGAAGTTATGAAGATGAGCGTACGGCCTGGGCACTGGCCGTTATGACGCCGCCACTGGGCACCTTCAACTGTCATTGACATCTGCAATTAAAGTGATTTTATGAAGATCGTTAGGAGGTACAGCAATAGGGTAAGAAGCTTTTTAATCTGGGGGCAATTTTGCAGAGAAAGATGTGAGTGTTGAAAAATGTTTTTTTGGGGTGAAAGACTCCCTTTAAGTGATCGCCAATCACGATAATCTTCCTCGAATAGGATGGGTCCCCACTATCTTTCCAGTTTTTAATAATGTGTTGGACAGTTCTTAACCCAATTTTAGTCGTTTCTGCAATCTCCTTAGATTTTTTCTCTGCTTGATGCATGCCAATGATTTGACCCTTCTCAAACAGACTAACATCTTTTCCACGACCACGAGATGTGTCTTTCGACATGGTTGTGTCACGCCCTGCCCTGTGAATGTGCGAAGGTCTGTCAGACTCGCTGCACATGTCTGACTTCTCTGTTTGTTTGGTTTTGGTTTGAGCTGGATCCACCTTCCCTCAGGTGTAGGGTTTGATTGTTAGTGAGGCTATTTATCCCTCCTTCTCCCAGTGGCCTGTGCTAGTTATTGTTCTTTCCTGTAAGCTCTGGATGTGTGGTGGATTGTCTGCTCCAGCTCTGCTCTAGAGAAGTCCTCTCTGTTATTTCTTATTGTGTCTTTTTGTGCTTCCCCCGGGTCTGAAGAAGCAGGTTGCCTCTTCCCTTTTCCCTACAGCTTACGCCTCTTGCACACGAACGTGTGCACCCCGTGCCCGTGCTGCAGGCCGAATTTGCGGATCCGCAATACATGGGCACCATTCCGTGGCCATTCCGCATCACGGATGCGGACCCATTCATTTCAATGGGTCTGCAAATCCGGAGATGCGGAACGGTGCGGAATGGAATGACGGAACGGAACACTACGGAAGCACTACGGAGTGCTTCCGCGGGGTTCCGTTCCGTACTTCCGTCCCGCAAAAAGATAGATCATGTCCTATCTTTTTGCGGAACGGGCAGATCGCGGACCCATTCAAGTGAATGGGTCTGCGATCCGCTGCGGCTGCCCCACGGCCGGTGCCCGAGCATTGCGGGCCGCAATTTGCGGCCCGCAGCACGGGCACGGGGTGCACACGTTCGTGTGCAAGAGGCCTTAGGGTTTTCACAGGATGTACAGATTTTTTGCACTAGGGCATGTGCATATCCACCATTAGGGTATGTACATGGGCACAGCAGTTTAGGGAAAGCTTTTAGGGATCGCTAGGAGGTGATCCTTTTCTCCCTAGCTTTTTGACCTAGTCATTTGTTCTGTTTGTTTTCCTGTGTTCGGTTATTTCCTCGCTTACCTACCTATCGTGACGTTATAACCTGCCGAAACTGTAATTTTTCTGCTGTTTGTGAAATGAAGGCTATAGATGCTTTGGCTGATCGCATGCAGGGATTATTGCTGGAGGTTGCTGACCTCCGCAGTTCTGTTGCACGGTGTCAGAATGCTCTGGTGTCTGGCGCCGTTGGAGAAAATCAGGTCTGCCTAGAGCCTAAAGTCGCTCTCCCTGATAGGTTCTCAGGGGTGTGGTGATGACTATATCGGTTCAGGGAGTGATGCAAGTTGTATTTTCGTCTGTGGCTGATTTCATCTGATGACGAGAATCAAAGAGTGGGGATAATTATCTCTGCTCAAAGGGGACGCGCATTCCTGGGCTTTTTCTCTGCCAACTGGTTCACCATCCCTCCGGTCGTTGGATGAATTTTTCAGAGCCTTGGGCTTGATTTATGATGACCCAGACCGGGTCTCTATGGCTGAATCTAAGTTGCGCAGTTTGTTATAGGGAGAACGTAGTCGTATTGTGCAGAATTTAGAAGATGGGCAACTGACTCGGGCTGGATTGATCCTGCACTCCGGAGTCAGTTTTGTCAGGGGCTATCTGAGAGGTTGAAAGATGCCCTTGCTTTTCATAAGTATCCCGATTCATTGGAGATGGCCATATCTTTGGCGGTGCGGCTTGATAGACGTCTTAGAGAGAGGTATGGATTCCTTTCGAGCGGGGGTCCCTTCGGAAAGTAATTTGACATTTGAATCTGGGGCAGGAGAGGCGCCTATGCAGTTAGGCCCGGTTTTCTTTCGTTCAGGTGATAGGGTTTTAGGAAGCTGAATAAGCTATGTTACTTCAGTGGAAAAGAAGGTCATTTTGTTTATGCGTGTCCTTTTGTTAAACCTCAAGGTGGTAATGAAAAACTAGGGAGGTATTCACATAAAGAAAGAAAAAAAACTTCCCTGACTCTTGGTAGTGTGAATGTGGAGTCTGGGCAAGCAAATATGTATTCTCTAAGATATGGCACTCATAATTTGGAGTTAAAATAATTTAAACATTTATTCAACTTTATATATCACGATTGTCACTATATCCTCACATTAATAAAAAAGTTTCTTTTAAAAGCCTCTAGAAGCCCTCCTAAGTTTCATACATACCAACTCCAATCAATAGGAAGCATACATGTGCTAGAATAAAAATTATCGATAAATGTGGTTGATAACCAACAGGATAGGTAATTTCATCTAGAGTTCATCATTTAATATCATCCATCCCCGCACAATTTAGATCATGTGGTTGATAACCAACATCAACTACATTTATTGATAATTTTTATTCTAGCACATGTATGCTTCCTATTGATTGGAGTTGGTATGTATGAAATTTAGAAGGGCTTTTAGAGTCAATAAATCACACTGACTCTCTAGCTACCTCCTTTATTATCTGCACATAAATTTCATATATATGAACTTCTTTTGCATATAATATTTTTTATTTGCAAGAAACTTTTTTATTAATGTGAGGATATAGTGACAATCGTGATATATAAAGTTGAATAAATGTTTAACTTATTTTAACTCCAAATTATGAGTGCCATATCTTAAAAAATCTGTTACAATTGTATATTTGGGTGCGTGGAGCTTACACCAGTCCGATATTGAGGACCATTATTTCCACCTTTTTGTTGGTAGAGCCACCTCTTTTGTTTTTCTTGGTTTTTAAATATGTATTCTCCCTGCAATACCCGTTTCCCTTATGCCTGCCATGGTGGCGCTAGACTTTGGAAATTGTGATTTTGAGGTATTTGTTGACAGTGGTGCAGGGGTAAACCTTATTGATTTTCATTTCCTTCAACATCTTTTGGTTCTGTCAATAGTGTTGATTCAGCGCTAGACAACAATCTTTGTATTTAGAAGCATTTACTAAAATTTGGAGATCTTTATTAGGTCTGACAATAGTCTAATAGGAATGGGGTCCTAAGGGTGTTTAGCTCTTCAACTATAAGTATAGTCTCCTTAACATTATTCTCAACTACCTTTCTTTAGAACGTCTCTCTTTCTTTGAGCACATTAACATAAGTATAAGGATATTAATGTAAGTTTTTATCCTTGTAAAACTCTGTTACCAATTTAGAATATCTTTTTCACCATTCCTTGGTTGGACTCTTTTAGTTTATGAAAAAGATGTAGATTTCTGTTAAACAATCCTTGGTTATTTCAATGATTCAACCAGCATTTATCATGGGGATTGAACTTTTCTGAAACCAGCTTTAATATCTAGCAATTCTTTGGGATTTTAAGAAAAACTTTATGATACTTTGTGTATATTTTCTTTTTTTATCTTATCATGGTGTTACGATATGGACTGACATTTTCCTGTCTATCGCCATTAAGCTAGAATTGTTTGTATATGTTAGAAATATCATTAATATTTGAAATATGTAAAAATGCTATAATCTACTTCTAGAAATAGAAATATATTTCCCTTAATAATGTATACATTATTTTTTATAATCTTTTCTGTCTATTACATGCAACACAGATGGAAATTTAACTTACATACTTTTTCTCTTTTCCTTTCCTCTGCTAAAATGTTTTCTTTCTCCCTCCATACTGTGACTTCTGAGCCAATTAGATGTCTATCCCCTTCTGCTTGCCCTCCCTCTCATCCTCATGCTGTTTCACAGAAACACTGCAGCTGTATCCCCTTCCTTCTCCCACTATTTAGTGTTTTAGACTAGATACCTTTCTCAGTGAGGAGGTATTAGAAGTATCTAACGTTTACAAAGAACTAGGAGGTAGATTAAGGGGAACTATTGGGGGCTGGAAAATGAGGACAATGTCACTAATAAGATACATTGAAACATTTCATATATTTTGATTAGAGACAAGCTAATAGATTCTGAAATTTGTAAATTTTAGCCTAATTTAGATTTTTTAAAAAAATTTGTTAGAATCAGTATGTTGAGTGATTCGATGTAGGAGACCACAAAATACTTTTGATTTGGAGGAGCAATTTGGCTGAATTGGACCAGAATAGAATTTCAAGAAATTCTCTTATCTCTACTACTGATTTTTCCAAACTACAGTATATAGGTTCCTGCTCATCAGAGGTTGGGAAGGCAGGTTAACACAGTTAAAGGGGTCAGAAACCTTCGGCACTCCAGCTGTAAGGAAAAAAATACAATTCCCAGCATGCTCCATTTATTTCTATAATATTTCTTAGAAGAGCAGAACAAGTATGCATGCTGGGAGTTGTTGTTTTACAATAGCTGGAGTGTCGGAGGTTGCCGACCCCTGCTTTAGACTCTAATTTAGCATGAAGCAATCCTGTTGAAATGAGCCAAACTGAGCAACACTAGCTTGATATGTCATGAACTCCATAAGAAATTGTGCTCTCAGGACATAGCATAATATGAGTTGAGGCTTACTGAAGCTGGATGTGTATATGTACCTGGCCATCAGTTTAAACACATTACTTTACACAATCTGCTGATTCCTTTCACATGGCATTGCACATGTTATGAAACTATTGCTAAATAATGCTACAAAGGAAAAAAAATGGAGATTGCAGTCAGCACAACCCAATACGCAGGTGCACGTTGCTATGGTGAAATACACATACAAACGTAAAAACAAAGGTGCAATGGCACACTGCAGCTAGAGCTCCGTCCTGCCACTATGCTGGATGTTAGATGAGGCATTAGTTTATATTTTGGCCAAATTATGTAAGCCACCCACCACTTCACGGTTGCCTCTCGAGTGGTCCCTAACATTAATTCTTACCTTTTATGGGCCATATCAGCCACACAAAACCCAGGGAGTGCAGGTGCAGCATGCATGCCAGATACACTCTGCTTGTAACCCCGTCTGGTGCCATACAGCGTTCATCAGATCAAGGGATGCAAATACCAACATGCATGCTGAGCCCACTAGTACTTCTCCTGGAACCAAATGGCTTCTGGTAAGTTCAATAAAGCAGACTCAGTTTTATACTGACTTTAAAACCAGCCTACAGGGCGGATTCACTAGTCAGGTGTGCATGACTGCATGGAGGTCACCACGCCTCCCATATATGCTACAAAGGAAAAAAATGGAGATTGCAGTCAGCACAACCCAATACGCAGGTGCACGTTGCTATGGTGAAATACACAAACAAACGTAAAAACAAAGGTGCAATGGCACACTGCAGCTAGAGCTCCGTCCTGCCACTATGCTGGATGTTAGATGAGGCATTAGTTTATATTTTGGCCAAATTATGTAAGCCACCCACCACTTCACGGTTGCCTCTCGAGTGGTCCCTAACATTAATTCTTACCTTTTATGGGCCATATCAGCCACACAAAACCCAGGAGTGCAGGTGCAGCATGCATGCCAGATACACTCTGCTTGTAACCCTGTCTGGTGCCATACAGCGTTCATCAGATCAAGGGATGCAAATACCAACATGCATGCTGAGCCCACTAGTACTTCTCCTGGAACCAAATGGCTTCTGGTAAGTTCAATAAAGCAGACTCAGTATTATACTGACTTTAAAACCAGCCTACAGGGCGGATTCACTAGTCAGGTGTGCATGACTGCATGGAGGTCACCACGCCTCCCATATATGCTACAAAGGAAAAAAATGGAGATTGCAGTCAGCACAACCCAATACGCAGGTGCACGTTGCTATGGTGAAATACACATACAAGCGTAAAAACAAAGGTGCAATGGCACACTGCAGCTAGAGCTCCGTCCTGCCACTATGCTGGATGTTAGATGAGGCATTAGTTTATATTTTGGCCAAATTATGTAAGCCACCCACCACTTCACGGTTGCCTCTCGAGTGGTCCCTAACATTAATTCTTATCTTTTATGGGCCATATCAGCCACACAAAACCCAGGGAGTGCTGATATGGCCCTTGTGTGTCTCCCTGGGTTTTGTGTGGCTGATATGGCCCATAAAAGGTAAGAATTAATGTTAGGGACCACTCGAGAGGCAACCGTGAAGTGGTGGGTGGCTTACATAATTTGGCCAAAATATAAACTAATGCCTCATCTAACATCCAGCATAGTGGCAGGACAGAGCTCTAGCTGCAGTGTGCCATTGCACCTTTGTTTTTACGTTTGTATGTGTATTTCACCATAGCAACGTGCACCTGCGTATTGGGTTGTGCTGACTGCAATCTCCATTTTTTTTCCTTTGTAGCATATATGGGAGGCGTGGTGACCTCCATGCAGTCATGCACACCTGACTAGTGAATCCGCCCTGTAGGCTGGTTTTAAAGTCAGTATAAAACTGAGTCTGCTTTATTGAACTTACCAGAAGCCATTTGGTTCCAGGAGAAGTAATAGTGGGCTCAGCATGCATGTTGGTATTTGCATCCCTTGATCTGATGAACGCTGTATGGCACCAGACGGGGTTACAAGCAGAGTGTATCTGGCATGAATGCTGCACCTGCACTCCCTGGGTTTTGAGTGGCTGATATGGCCCAAAAAAGGTAAGAATTAATGTTAGGGACCACTCGAGAGGCAACCGTGAAGTGGTGGGTGGCTTACATAATTTGGCCAAAATATAAACTAATGCCTCATCTAACATCCAGCATAGTGGCAGGACGGAGCTCTAGCTGCAGTGTGCCATTGCACCTTTGTTTTTACGTTTGTATGTGTATTTCACCATAGCAACGTGCACCTGCGTATTGGGTTGTGCTGACTGCAATCTCCATTTTTTTTCCTTTGTAGCATATATGGGAGGCGTGGTGACCTCCATGCAGTCATGCACACCTGACTAGTGAATCCGCCCTGTAGGCTGGTTTTAAAGTCAGTATAAAACTGAGTCTGCTTTATTGAACTTACCAGAAGCCATTTGGTTCCAGGAGAAGTACTAGTGGGCTCAGCATGCATGTTGGTATTTGCATCCCTTGATCTGATGAACGCTGTATGGCACCAGACGGGGTTACAAGCAGAGTGTATCTGGCATGCATGCTGCACCTGCACTTCCTGGGTTTTGTGTGGCTGATATGGCCCATAAAAGGTAAGAATTAATGTTAGGGACCACTCGAGAGGCAACCGTGAAGTGGTGGGTGGCTTACATAATTTGGCCAAAATATAAACTAATGCCTCATCTAACATCCAGCATAGTGGCAGGACGGAGCTCTAGCTGCAGTGTGCCATTGCACCTTTGTTTTTACGTTTGTATGTGTATTTCACCATAGCAACGTGCACCTGCGTATTGGGTTGTGCTGACTGCAATCTCCATTTTTTTCCTTTGTAGCATATATGGGAGGCGTGGTGACCTCCATGCAGTCATGCACACCTGACTAGTGAATCCGCCCTGTAGGCTGGTTTTAAAGTCAGTATAAAACTGAGTCTGCTTTATTGAACTTACCAGAAGCCATTTGGTTCCAGGAGAAGTACTAGTGGGCTCAGCATGCATGTTGGTATTTGCATCCCTTGATCTGATGAACGCTGTATGGCACCAGACGGGGTTACAAGCAGAGTGTATCTGGCATGCATGCTGCACCTGCACTCCCTGGGTTTTGTGTGGCTGATATGGCCCATAAAGGTAGAATTAATGTTAGGGACCACTCGAGAGGCAACCGTGAAGTGGTGGGTGGCTTACATAATTTGGCCAAAATATAAACTAATGCCTCATCTAACATCCAGCATAGTGGCAGGACGGAGCTCTAGCTGCAGTGTGCCATTGCACCTTTGTTTTTACGTTTGTATGTGTATTTCACCATAGCAACGTGCACCTGCGTATTGGGTTGTGCTGACTGCAATCTCCATTTTTTTCCTTTGTAGCATATATGGGAGGCGTGGTGACCTCCATGCAGTCATGCACACCTGACTAGTGAATCCGCCCTGTAGGCTGGTTTTAAAGTCAGTATAAAACTGAGTCTGCTTTATTGAACTTACCAGAAGCCATTTGGTTCCAGGAGAAGTACTAGTGGGCTCAGCATGCATGTTGGTATTTGCATCCCTTGATCTGATGAACGCTGTATGGCACCAGACGGGGTTACAAGCAGAGTGTATCTGGCATGCATGCTGCACCTGCACTCCCTGGGTTTTGTGTGGCTGATATGGCCCATAAAAGGTAAGAATTAATGTTAGGGACCACTCGAGAGGCAACCGTGAAGTGGTGGGTGGCTTACATAATTTGGCCAAAATATAAACTAATGCCTCATCTAACATCCAGCATAGTGGCAGGACGGAGCTCTAGCTGCAGTGTGCCATTGCACCTTTGTTTTTACGTTTGTATGTGTATTTCACCATAGCAACGTGCACCTGCGTATTGGGTTGTGCTGACTGCAATCTCCATTTTTTTCCTTTGTAGCATATATGGGAGGCGTGGTGACCTCCATGCAGTCATGCACACCTGACTAGTGAATCCGCCCTGTAGGCTGGTTTTAAAGTCAGTATAAAACTGAGTCTGCTTTATTGAACTTACCAGAAGCCATTTGGTTCCAGGAGAAGTACTAGTGGGCTCAGCATGCATGTTGGTATTTGCATCCCTTGATCTGATGAACGCTGTATGGCACCAGACGGGGTTACAAGCAGAGTGTATCTGGCATGCATGCTGCACCTGCACTTCCTGGGTTTTGTGTGGCTGATATGGCCCATAAAAGGTAAGAATTAATGTTAGGGACCACTCGAGAGGCAACCGTGAAGTGGTGGGTGGCTTACATAATTTGGCCAAAATATAAACTAATGCCTCATCTAACATCCAGCATAGTGGCAGGACGGAGCTCTAGCTGCAGTGTGCCATTGCACCTTTGTTTTTACGTTTGTATGTGTATTTCACCATAGCAACGTGCACCTGCGTATTGGGTTGTGCTGACTGCAATCTCCATTTTTTTCCTTTGTAGCATATATGGGAGGCGTGGTGACCTCCATGCAGTCATGCACACCTGACTAGTGAATCCGCCCTGTAGGCTGGTTTTAAAGTCAGTATAAAACTGAGTCTGCTTTATTGAACTTACCAGAAGCCATTTGGTTCCAGGAGAAGTACTAGTGGGCTCAGCATGCATGTTGGTATTTGCATCCCTTGATCTGATGAACGCTGTATGGCACCAGACGGGGTTACAAGCAGAGTGTATCTGGCATGCATGCTGCACCTGCACTCCCTGGGTTTTGTGTGGCTGATATGGCCCATAAAAGGTAAGAATTAATGTTAGGGACCACTCGAGAGGCAACCGTGAAGTGGTGGGTGGCTTACATAATTTGGCCAAAATATAAACTAATGCCTCATCTAACATCCAGCATAGTGGCAGGACGGAGCTCTAGCTGCAGTGTGCCATTGCACCTTTGTTTTTACATTGCTAAATAATGGTTTATGTCTATGGGAATAAAATAAAATGATGAAATGAAAATGATGAAATAGTTACTTGACACTTGGTCTTGTCAATTTTCAAACACATTACTGTGGATCCTATTTTTTCCAATTCCACCCCATTTGGGATTTTTTCCTGCTTCCCACTACATTATATGCCATATTAGATGGTGGCAATAGAAAGTACAACTTGTCCCGCAAAAAAACAAGCCCTCATATGGATATGTGAAAGGTCTTTTTTGCCTCCACTACCAACCCGTAGCTCATACAGTGACGTCACTCGCTCCAGTACGGAGCGCGAGCATAGGGGAATAGGAGCATAGAGCTACCAGCCGGAGCACGCTCCTGAAAGGAATACAGATGCCCGATTTTAGAAGTACCAAAATCACCTGCAACTACCAAGGAAGAAAGGAAATCACAACTGAGGTAGGCAGACATCTACGGATAGCATTTTGCTAAAGTAGGTTAGCGGTACCTAAGATAGGGTGAGCGCGATATCCATAGCGTTTTTTTAAAATATCAGTGACTAGCAGCTATCTCTGTATACACACTTGCACAGAGAATGCTATCAATCACTGATAACACCTCCCCCATGTACAGCTATCAGTGACTGACAGCTATCTATATATACACACTTACATAGAGAATGTTATCAATTACAGATAATACCTCTGCCGTGTACAACAACTACCCATGTACAGCTATCAGTGACTGACAGCCAAAACCTCTGGTCAAGATTCAGCCGTGTACTTACATCTAAAAGAAACAGGTCACACCTTTGAAGACAGTCAAGTACGTGTTTTGGATAAGGAGGCCGTTGTTACAAATGAGGTGTGAAGGAGGCCATCTACGTAAAAATGGAGAAGCCAATATTGAATAGAGGCGGGGGGGGGGGGGTCTGAAATCTATTGTCTGCCGCTTACAATGCTGTCTTGACACCTTTTTCTGGGAGGTCATTGTCACCTACTGACTTCAATTAGGACTATGGAATCAACACCTTTGACCCCATGCTGGGTATAATGACCTAATTACCATATGTAGATTCAGTTACATATTTATTCCCAGAGAATTCTTGTACAAGTCACTCAGAATTGAGAAAGCTCGTTGGAAGAATGAGTTAAACGTTTTCAAGAAATCTACAGCAAGTCCAGTTGCCTTGATTTATTCTTTACAGATATACCATGATCTGGATAAATGAGAACCTTCACAGGTATAAGAAAGCATGTTTTGTACTGTCACATTGTAAGGAGAATTATTACTACTGGGCATTATGGTGGGCTTTATTACTACTGGGGGTCTATGGGGAACATGATTACTAGTATGGGCACTATGGAAGCATTATTACTTCTGGGACACAGTGGAGACATGTTGTGGGCACTAATTATAACAGTAAAAGTGACGCACAGGATTCACAGGAAAACAAATCGGGTGCTCTCAGTATGGTGGATACACCCTTACCACCACAAAAAGAGTATCAAAAATATAACAATATACTGGGCACTCCAAGGATATTGAGAAAAATAGTGAATTGATAAAATGACAATATCGAAAGTTTTTATTATTAAAACCAAATTATATACACATTAGTCTCCAGCAGAAATGAACTAGGGAGTTGTCTCCAGTTCTCTATTGACCATCAATCCAACATGTTCTCCACTAGATATTCACAGGACCTATAGATATAACTCCTCCAATAGTCTGTCTGTTATGAACAATACTATTAATAGTGAAATATTCTCCTAAAATGACACTAAACGAAAACTACATCCACAATTGTGCAGTCCAGCAATAGTTGTGCAAATAGCGTGCATGTGCAAATGAACAAATCCAACTGTGCAAAAACGCAATATATATCCAGTGCCTCCTTAATTGATCCAATGCCACCGTTTTTAGTTAATAGTGATGATAATTAATTGTAGTCTCAATGTCCCTCTAAAATCAATCCAATAACACCATTTGTTAGTTAATGATAATGATAATTGATTGTCCAGTGTTCATATTTAACAGTCCTTATTTGAAGTCCAGCTTATATAACTAAAATCCTCAGAGTCTCACCATTCAATCCTGCAGGTTGTATTAGCGGCGTCCCGCTATATTCCACATCAGCGGCTTCCCGCTGCAAAACAATTAGACACGTGTCTCTCCTACCTGAGTCTACCGGCTGATACAGGAACACTCTTACCCCCGGTATTGAGGTTCGGCTTTCAGGAGGTGTTTCACTTTCACTCCCGTTTGTTCAGCCTTCTCTCCTTTAATTTGCTGTAACACGTGGATCGCCCGACCGTAGTTCCAAAGTCCAGGCTTCCTTGTTCATTCAGCGTATAAATCGTTCCGCCGGGCATATACTTGAGAATTGGCGTTCTCTGTATTAGTGCACTATTCAGGGGTCCGAACAGACGTGTTTCGGGGCTTTGGTCCCCTTCTTCAGTGACCACTGAAGAAGGGACCAAAGCCCAAGCGCGGAACGATTTATACGCTGAATGAACAAGGAAGCCTGGACTTTGGAACTACTGTCGGGCGATCCACGTGTTACAGCAAATTAAAGGAGAGAAGGCTGAACAAACGGGAGTGAAAGTGAACACCTCCTGAAAGCCGAACCTCAATACCGGGTAAGAGCGTTCCTGTATCAGCCGGCAGACTCAGGTAGGAGAGACGTGTATGTTTGCAGCGAGCGCTGATGTGGAATATAGCGGGCGCCGCTAATACAACCTGCAGGATTGAATGGTGAGACTCTGAGGATTTTAGTTATATAAGCTGGACTTCAAATAAGGACTGTTAAATATGAACACTGGACAATCAATTATCATTATCATTAACTAACAAATGGTGTTATTGGATTGATTTTAGAGGGACATTGAGACTACAATTAATTATCATCACTATTAACTAAAAACGGTGGCATTGGATCAATTAAGGAGGCACTGGATATATATTGCGTTTTTGCACAGTTGGATTTGTTCATTTGCACATGCACGCTATTTGCACAACTATTGCTGGACTGCACAATTGTGGATGTAGTTTTCGTTTAGTGTCATTTTAGGAGAATATTTCACTATTAATAGTATTGTTCATAACAGACAGACTATTGGAGGAGTTATATCTATAGGTCCTGTGAATATCTAGTGGAGAACATGTTGGATTGATGGTCAATAGAGAACTGGAGACAAATCCCTAGTTTATTTCTGCTGGAGACTAATGTGTATATAATTTGGTTTTAATAATAAAAACTTTCGATATTGTCATTTTATCAATTCACTATTTTTCTCAATATCCTTGGAGTGCCCAGTATATTGTTATATGTTGTGGGCACTGTAGGAGCACTATTACTACCGTGTGTGCTCTAGCAGAGAATTTTTACTATTGGTGGGACTTTTGAGAGCACTATTACTGTGGTGGCACCTTAGCACAGTATCAGCTTACCACAATTATTTTTGGGGGACGTTATGTTTACACTATTAGTGTCAGGGGCACTATTTGCTGGGCACAGTTATTTTAGGGCACTGTGTGCCAATAATTATTGAAGGGGGCTTTATCTGTGTGGCACTAGTATTTTCAGGGGGTTTATCTGTTTCTGCAGTATAGTATTAGGGAGCACAGCAGCACAGTATTGGGGGTGGTAGGATGATTTGTCCAGAAGATGGGAGGACAATGGAAAAGTAGTAAACAAAGATTTTTTTTGGTCAAACTGCAGAGACGAGAAATGACTGAGAAATGGTGGTCTGGTCTGAAGGTTAGAAAGAAGAAGATGAGGAAAGAACATCTACATCAAAGGAGACGTCACTGGATGTAAGAGGTATGGGGCGCTGTATTAGGGCTCATGCACACGACCGGATTTTCTTTCCGCTTCTATTCCGTTTTTTTTGCGGACCGTATGCGGAACCATTCACTTCAATGGTCCTATAGAACACACGGAAGTTACTCCGTGTGCATTCCATTTTCGTTTGTCCGCATGGCCGTTCCGCAAAAAAGTAGTGCATGTCCTATTATTGTCCGCAAATCACGGTCCGTGGCCCCATTCAAGTCAATGGGTCTGCAAAAAATACGGAACGCACACGGAACACATCCGTATGTCCTCCGTATTTCATCTGTATTTTGCGGATCTATACTGTAGAAATGCTGTGCCCAGCACATATTGCTCATGTGTTTGGTGATAATGAAAGTTACTGTTTCAGTAAAAAAAACGGATCAAATATGGAAACAATACGGATATGTTTTGTGCAATAACAGAACGGAAGAGGACTTAAATTAGAGGCAAATAACCTCAGATACTGAATAACGGATCCGTGAAAAACGGACCGCAAAACAGCAATGGTTGTGTGCATGAGCCCTTACCCTGTATGTTCTGTAGTGATGTCACGAACATAAAATTTTCCGTTCGCGAACGGCGAACGCGAACTTCCGCAAATGTTCGCGAACGTGCGAACAGTGCGAACCCCCATAGACTTCAATAGACAGGCGAATTTTAAAAACAAAAGGGACTCCTTCTGGCCACAATAGTGATGGAGAAGTTGTTTCAAGGGGACTAACACCTGGACTGTGGCATGCCGGAGGGGGATCCATGGCAAAGCTCCCATGGAAAAATACCTAGTTGACGCAGAGTGTGGTAGTTGTAATCGCAATGCGATTAATACAGGTTATATTAATCGCATTGCGAATTCAACTTAGAGCTAGAAATTCTAGCAATACAACCATTAGGAACCCAGCTCTAAGTTCAATTCGCAATGCGATTAATATAACCTGTATTAATCGCATTGGGATTACATCTTAGATCTGTTCCTAATGGTTGTATTGCTAGAATATAACGAAGATTGAGAATTTAGCGCTATATTCTCAATCTTCGTTATATTCTAGCAATACAACAACCATTAGGAACTCAGATCTAAGTTGAATTCTCAATGCGATTAATATAACCTGCATTAATCACATTGCGAATTCAACTTAGAGCTGAGTTCCTAATGGTTGTTGTATTGCTAGAATATATGTTATATTCTAGCAATACAACCATTAGGAACTCAGCTCTAAGTTGTAATCGCAATGCGAATAATACTTACAATTATTAATCGCTTTGCGAATCCATTTGATGCCTCTATTTGATTGTATATGACGGTTGACTATGACTACCACCAACGTTCTGCTGCCTCCAAAGCAAGATATCTGAACCTCCCAGGGGCCACTTGAGCGTTTTGATAAAACACATCAAAAAGCATCTGCGTTTTATAATTTTTCATTTTTAGTTTATTTTTTGTGTATTTTGCCACATTTGGTTGCATATTTACATTTGGTATAGGCAAATATGGTAGTCTACATCATGTGTCTATACCAAAACCTAGGATCATTGTTTGACAGCATATTTTCTAAGCCATGTAGCTGAATATAGATTTGGGCAGAGTAATGATCTAGACTACCATATTTGCCTATACCAAATGTAAATATGCAACCAAATGTGGCAAAATACACAAAAAAATAAAATAAAAAATGAAGAAATTATAAAAACACAGATGCGTTTTTGATGCGTTTTCTATCAAAAACGCCCAAATGGCCCCTGGGGGGTTCAGATATCTTGCCTTGGAGGCAGCAGAATGTTGGTGGTAGTCATAGTCAACCGTCATATACAATCAAATAGAGGCATCAAATGGATTCGCAAAGCGATTAATAATTGTAAGTATTATTCGCATTGCGATATACTTAGAGCTGAGTTCCTAATGGTTGTATTGCTAGAATATAACATATATTCTAGCAATACAACAACCATTAGGAACTCAGCTCTAAGTTGAATTTGCAATGCGATTAATGCAGGTTATATTAATCGCATTGAGAATTCAACTTAGATCTGAGTTCCTAATGGTTGTTGTATTGCTAGAATATAACGAAGATTGGGAATATAGCGCTATATTCGTTATCTTCATTATATTCTAGCAATACAACCGTTAGGAACTCAGCTCTAAGTTGTAATCGCAATGCGAATAATACAGGTTATATTAATCGCATTGCGATTTACAATTACTATTATTGCAGCTTCAGAATGAATCTAAGATGGATGCTGTCCTTGCGTTTAGATAGGAGGTGGGAGGGTCTGGGTGGGAGGGTATGCTGATTGGCTGGAATGTGTCTGCTGACTGTGAGGTACAGGGTCAAAGTTTGCTCAATAATAAAGTATAGGGGCGAACGCGAACATCGAATATGTTCGCCCGCCGCGGCGGACACGAACAAGCTATGTTCGCCGGCGAACAGTTCGGGCCATCTCTAATGTTCTGTAGTGATGGGAGGGTGGATATAGAATTTGGCCCATACTGTAGCAGCCTGGCCCCAGAATTCACATCACACTGTGCGTGTCCTGAATTCTGGGGGCTCACACTCATCTACTACATTATCTGTATTCAGAGAGTTATCACCACATTATCTGTGGCGTTACGTAGGACTGCAGGTGATATCTACTACATCTGTAAAATAAGGGGCGTGGCCATAGCTTGTGGGGGGGGGGGGCGCAATACTTCGCTTGCCCCGGATGCTGGCAACCCACGCTTCCCTGTGTACAACTATCAGTGGCTTGCAGCTATCTATGTATATACACTTACACAGAGAATGCTATCAATCACTGATAACACCACCCCCATGTACAACTATCAGTGACTGACATCTATCCCTGCATACACACTTACACAGAGAATGCTATCAATCAATGATAACACCTCCCCTGTGTACAACTATCAGTGACTGACAGCTATCTAAGTATACACACTTACACAAGGAATGTTATCAATCACTTGTACAACCATCAGTGACTGACAGCTATCTATGTTTATACGCTTTGGCTGGTATTAGATCAGCAGTTAAGGCAGATGACAGGATCAGGAAGGAAGAGTTAAGGAAGATGCAACAATCTCCTTCACAGTATGGAGAGGAATGATCACTAATGCCATCACTCCTCCCCATACATTCATTATTCGGCAGCGCATCGGGGATTAATTATTCCTGCCTGGCGTTCCATGTACAAGCCTTTGGGCCAGATCCAGCCAGCCTCCCCTGTGATCCTTGCTAGGACCTTCCAGATCCAGGGCCATAGGAGCATTACCCAGCATGGAGAGCTCTGGAGAGAATCCTAAGGACCCAGTTACCCCTGCACCTATGGTATGATGGGTATGGGCCTGAAGATATGTAAGTGACCTGCATTTATCTTCTCTTTTAAGATTCTGATCTTCTGTTTGTTAAAATTTCTAGGACAAGCCCCAAAAAGCTGCCACTAAAACACGTCACAAGAAACATGGTATATGTAAGGCCAAACTAGATGCTGCATACACTAAACCACTATGTAAAGGATCAGGGCCGGCGCTACCCTAAGGCAGACCAAGCGGCTGCCTTAGGGCGCACCCAGCGCAGAGAAGTGGTGGGCGCAGTGGCGTAACGTGGGTGGAGGGGGCGTTGCCCCGGGCTCCAGACCACAGGGGATCCACAGCGCCGCAGAGTGAGGAGCGGTTTAGCACGTGTCCTGCCTGATCACCAGGGCGCACACGGCAGAACGGCAAGTCAGCACTGGTGACTCCGCCCACCTTCCAGGCGGAAGACAGCACAGAGCCGAAGCAAGAAGGAGAGAAGATCGCTGTTGCAGCTGCACTGCCACTTCAGATCTAGTGCGCAGGCAGAGTCAGACACCACAGGCAGCCGACAGTGAGTGACAGTTGTCACTTGAACTTCCTCCCCTGAGTGTTAGGTGTGGGCTGGACTACTAGCAGGAGGTATATATATATGGAAAATTAACCTCAGGCAGCTATGAATGAAGGTATGATAGTAAATACAGTGAAGTGCCATGAGAGCCAGCCAGGCCAAGCCAACTTAGGTCCCTAAGCAGGTGGCAATCACGGACAGGTGCTGGTGAAGGACGACCAGAGTAACTGAGACAGCACTGCCTCTGGGATGCCATGATCTGCCCATCTCTGCTGTCCGTATACCAGGCCTACCCTGGTATATGGACAGCAGAGATGGGCAGATGGCATCCCAGAGGCAGTACTGTCTCAGTGTCCCTGGTCATGGGACATGCGCCAAGATGTAGCTTCGCTTGTGTTGCCAAAAATCCTTGCACCGGCCCTGTAAAGGATGTATTGAGAGTACCATAGCGGAGGAATCCTCTAGTATGGTTAAATGTATGAAGAAAATGATTAGAGAAGAGTTAAGCCTTATGTCAAGTAAAGAACGTAGACGCAGGGGTGCAAAAGAGGACACATCCTTGTCTATGGAGGTTTCGGATATCTCTTGCTCAGAGGGCGGACTAGAAAGTGGTGAAAGGGAGTCCGTTACATCATCCTCAGAAGAGGAATGTAGTGGTAGGCCCTTCTTTCCGGTTCAAGAAGTGGAACAGTTAGTCAAGGCCGTAAGGGCAACCATGAATCTGGAAGATGCTAAAGAGGTTCGCTCGATTCAAGACATCATGTTTGGGGGCCTGCAGACTAAGAAAAAGAAGGCTTTCTTTATCCATAAGAATGTAAAAGCCATAATGACTAGAGAGTGGAAGCATCTGGATAAGAGAAGCTTTATCCCATTGGTAATAAAAAGAAAATATCCGTTTGAAGAGGGTGAATGTTCCTTATGGGATAGGGCCCCCAAAATTGACGTGCCCATAGCCAAGGTATCAAGGAAGTCGTCCCTGCCATTTGATGACCTGGGCAATTTAAAGGATCCTATGGACAGAAAAGCTGACACCTTTTTAAGGAGAACATGGGAGTCCATAGGTGCATCTTTTATGCCTAATATAGCCTCCACCTGTACGGCTAGGACACAGATTCTGTGGCTCAAGCAGCTGGAAACACAGATCCAAGATAAGTTGTTAGAATCTGTCGAGGCTATTGGGAAAGCGCTGATTTTTTGGCGGACGCCTCTGCAGATGCGGTGAGGTTATCCGCTAGGGCCTCATCCATGGCCAATTCCGCCCGTAGAGCCATCTGGCTCAAGAATTGGTCAGGGGATGTGGCCTCTAAAAGTCGATTATGTGGTATCCCTTGTGAGGGGAAATATTTATTTGGATCCTCCCTAGACGACATATTAGAAAAAGCAGGAGATAAGAAAAAGGGATTCCCATCTTCCTTTCAATCGTCCTTTCGTAGACAGGACCGTTTTTCCCAGAGGGGCAGCGGTAACAGAGACAGGAATAGAAGTCCAGCAAATAGGAATGATAGGTGGAAGTTTTCCAGGTCCAGGGGGCTCCTGTTCAAAAATCAATCTAGGGACCCCCCTAAAGAAGACAGCTCCCAATGACGCCAGGGTAGGAGGAAGATTACATTCCTTTCTCCCAGCCTGGTCCAGAATATCAAACAGCACATGGATCCTGCGTTCACTGGAAGAAGGATTCAGGCTAGAGTTCAAAGACTCTCCTCCAGTGCGATTCAGTATTACACAGGTAGACCATTCAACACAAACCGCTCTAGAAAAAGAGGTGTCAAAACGCATTCAAAAAGGGGCTCTTATTCAGTGTCCAGACAAAGAGATAGGCAGAGGATATTATTCTGCTCTGTTTTTAGTAAAAAAAACAAGGGGAGAATACAGGATTATCATAAATTTGAAGTCTCTAAACAGATACCTGTTATATCAACGCTTCAAACTGGAGACTGTGAAGACGGTAACTTAGCTTCTGTACAAGGATTGTTTTATGGCAGTTTTGGACATCAGGGATGCCTACTATCACCTTCCAATTTTTCCAGGGCACCAGAAGTACCTCAGAGTGGCCCTAAAATTCCAAGGAGAGCTGAAATATTTTCAATTCCAGGTACTTCCTTTCGGAATCTCAATGGCGCCAAGGATTTTTATGAAATTAGTCTTAGAGATGGCAGCCCATATCAGGGAAATGGAGATCCTATTTATCCCGTACTTAGACGACTTTCTGATTGTCGCAATATCTTACCAGAAATGCTTATTTCAGGTCCAACAGGTGATAGAAATCATGACAACCTTGGGCTGGATCCTGAACACAGAGAAATCAAGGCTGATTCCAGAAAAGAAACAGCGATTCCTGGGAATCTTGCTAGATTCAATGGCGCAGACATCCTTCCTGACCTCAGAAAAGGTTCAAAAAATAAGGTCAGTGATTCACACCCTGATAAACAATCCATGTGTACGGTGTTCATTTTAGGACATGGTCAGATATCATAGTCAACTATCAAAATAATGCCAGTGTGACACCTGACCACGACACCTGACTCTGACACCTCACACCTGACCCTGACACCTGAGTTTGAATTATGCTCTTCATAGGGGTCAGGGTCAAAGTGAGAATGAGTTATAGATATACTATGTATTTGTATGCAAAATCACATAGAATAATAAAATCCCAGCCTGTCACTAAGCAAGCTTGTAGCTCAGTGGTAGTGTACTTGTCTTGAGTCCAGCGGGCCTGGGTTCAAGATCCCTTTCAGCCTTTAAAAACATTAGCATTTTATTAAGCGCTAGATATGAGGCAAATTCAAGTCATGTGTGGCGCTGATATCTGACTACTGACCTAAGTCAGGTGTTAGCCTCGCTCCTAATTTTAGGATCATTCTACTTTTCATATACTGAATGGCATAGAGGAATAAAATCCCAGGCTAACCCTAAGCAAGCTTATAGCTCAGTGATAGTGCACTTGTCTTGAGTCCAGTGGGCCTGGGTTTGAGATCCCTTTTAGCCTTTAAAAAATTAACATTTTATTAAGCCCTAGATTTGAACTAAATTCAAGTAATGTGTGACGCTGATGTCTGACTACTGACCTAAGTCAGGCGTCAGCCTCGCTCCTAATTTTCGGTTCATTTTACTTTTCATATACTGAATGGCATAGATGAATAAAATGCCAGAGTAACCCTAAGAAAGCTTATAGCTCAGTGGTAATGTACTTGTCTTGAGTCCAGTGGGCCTGATTTCAAGTCTCATTTTAGCCTTTAAAAAATGTAACATTTTATTAAGCCGTAGATATGAGCCAAATTCAAGTTATGTGTGACGCTGATGACTACTGACCTAAGGGTACTTTCACACTAGCGTTTTTGTTTTCCAGCATAGAGTTCCGTCCTCGGGGCTCTATGCCGGAAAAACTACTGATCATCCGGAGATAAATCCGTTCAGGATGCATCAGGATGTCATCCGTTCAGTACCCAAACGTTTTTTGGCCGGAGAAAAATCCGCAGCATGCTGCGCATTTTCCTCCGGCCAAAAATCCGGAGGACTTGCTGTAACGCCAGATCTGGAATCAATGCCCAATGAAGTGCATTAATCCATATCCGGAATTAAGCTAAACATCATTTTGGCGCATCGCCGGATTCGACGTTTAGCTCTGCACATGCGCAGCAGCAGTTCCGATCGGGGCCCCAGTGTAAGCTGGGGCTCCGATCAGTTACCATGGCAGCCAGGACGTTACTGAAGTCCTGGCTGCCATGGTAAATACTCCACAGCAGTGTACTTACCTGCGCTGCGGCCGCCGGGTGTTCCTTCACGACGTCAGATATCAGCGTCACACATTACTTGAATTTGCCTCATATCTAGGGCTTAATAAAATGTTAAATAGTTTAAAGGCTGAAAGGGGTCTTGAACCCAGGCCCACTGGACTCAAGACAAGTGCAATATCACTGAGCCATAGGCTTGCTTAGGGATAGCCTGGGATTTTATTCATCTATGCCATTCAGTATATGAAAAGTAGAATGAAGCTAAAATTAGGAGCGAGGCTAACACCTGACTTAGGTCAGTAGTCAGATATCAGCGTCACACATGACTTGAATTTGCCTCATATGTAGCGCTTAATAAAATGCTAATGTTTTTAAAGGCTGAAAGAGGTCTTGAACCCAGACCCGCTGGACTCAAGACAAGTACACTACCACTGAGCTATAAGCTTGCTTAGTGACAGGCTGGGATTTTATTCATCTATGTGATTTTGTATACAAATACATAGTATATCTATAACTCATTCTCACTTTGACCCTGACCTATGAAGAGCATAATTCAAACTCAGGTGTCAGGGTCAGGTGTCAGAGTCAGGTGTCACACTGGCATTATTTTGATAGTTGACTATGATATCTGACCATGTCCTAAAATGAACACCGTACATGTGTATCCCTAAGGAAGGCAATGTCAATACTGGGAACTTTGACCGCCTTTATTCCGGCTGTTCAATGGGCTCAAATTCATTACAGAGCCCTCCAAGAGGAGATCTTAAGAAATTGGTCAGGAGCTACAGAAAACGGAGGAAAACATTATGATAACAGCCCGGACTTGTCAGACGCTGAAGTGGTGGTTGTCACTAGAGAACCTGGGGCAGGGAGTCCCATGGAGGATCGAAGATCCCCTCATAGTTACCACGGACGCCAGCCTTGTGGGGTGCCCATGTAGGGGAGACCTTGCTTCAAGGATTATGGGACTGCCAGATGTTGGACAGTTCTTCAAATCTAAAGGAACTTATGGCAGTTTTTCTTGCCCTTCAAGATTTGCTCCCTTTGATCAGGGATCGACACGTGAGAATTTTTTCCAACAATATGTCAACCGTAGCCTATCTGAATCATCAGGTGGGTACCTGCTATCCCTGGCGGTTCAAATTTTTTCCCTTGTAGAGGGGGTAGCCTTGTCCCTCTCTACCCTCCACATCAGGGGTTCGGACAAGTGGAAGGCCGATTTTCTGAGCCGTCGATCTCTAGATCAGAGGGAATGGTCTCTGAACCCTTCTGTTTTCAGCAAGATAGTCAGGTTATGGGGGATGCTTTGGATAGATCTTTTTGCCACCAGGGAGAACAGGAAGGTAAAAAGATTCTATTACCTGTCTCCCAGAGATCAGCCAGAGGCGATAGATGCCCTAGTTCAGCCTTGGGGTTGTTGTATGCCTTCCCTCCTCTTCAATTGATACCGAGAGTTCTCAAGAAGGTCAGGGAGGACAAAGCCAGGATCATCATGATTGCTCCCTTCTGGCCACGTCGAGCGTGGTTCTATTGGCTGAGGGTGATGTCGGCAGCAGATCCTTCGGTCCTTCCAGAGATCCCAGATCTTCTTTTTCAGGGTCCAATAGTCCACCCCCTGTAGACAGGCTCCATTTGACGGCGTGGCTTTTGAACGGCGCCTTTTACTAGATAGAGGTCTTTCTGAGTCAGTGGTTGCTACCATGCTGTTAAGTAGAAAGCCAGTAACTACTAATATCTACGCCAGAACTTGGGTTACCTTTTTTACGTTTTTAGGCATACCTCCGTGCACATCCTGCTCTCTCCAGTTAAATAGAATCTTAGAGTTCCTCCAAAGAGGTGTTGAAAAAGGCCTAGCATTGAGTACGATCAAGGTTCAGGTGGAGGCGCTCAGTGTTCTATTTGATTACAGATTAGCATGTCACCCTTGGATTATAAGATTCTGTAAGTCACTATCCAGGAGTGGCCCTGTGAAGAGTTTCAGGACCCCCCCTTGGGATCTTAATCTAGTATTAAGGGCCTTGGTTAAACCTCCCTTTAGTCCTATAGATTCTCTACCTATTCAGTTCCTGACCTTAAAATGTATTTTTTTGGTAGCAATTGCTTCTGCCAAGAGGACTAGTGAGCTACAGGCGCTTTCCATTAGCCCGCCCTATACGATCTTCCAAGATGATTGTATACGTCTTAGGCCAGACCCGGCATTCCTACCCAAGGTGGTATCAGAATTCCATAGGAGTCAGGAAGTGATTCTTCCTTCCTTCAATGAGAATCCAAAGAGTGAGGAAGGCAGTATTCCATTCCCTAGATGTTAGGGATTGTGTCCTGCCATACTTAGAGGCTACAAAAAGTTGGAGGAAGTGTTCTTCTTTGTCTTGAATTCAGGCCAAAATAGAGGAAAAACAGCTAGTAAAAGTACCGTAGCCCGTTGGATCAAACAGGCTATTTCTTTGGCACATATTTCTGTGCAGGAACCTGTCCCGTCTGGTTGGTCGGCCCATTCCACGAGAGTGGTGGCAACTTCTTGGGCGGAAAAAGCAGAAGTTTCTATACGGGAAATTTGCAGAGCAGCAACATGGTCTTCTGCTTTTACCTTCTATAGACACTATAGATTAAACCTATCGGAAGTATCTGATCATTCCTTTGGACGTAAAGTCCTTCAGGCTGTGGGCCCCCCCTGATTTTTTCACTCTCTGGGATATCTCCTGGTGCTGTCATAGGACGAAGGGATAAATGGTCATTACGTACCGGTAATGTTTTCTTCCATGACAGCACCACCTTAATTCCCCCCCCCTTTTTTTTTTTTTCTTTTCCACCTTATTTTCCACCCGGTTCCTTTTAGTGTTGGGTTCTACATCATGGGGTGTGCAGGAAAAAAAAAAAAAAAAAACTATAATGCTAAACTCGGATGATAAACGAAACCATAGGACGGAGCTGGTCCGGAAGTATTAAAGATGTCTCTTGTCTCGTCTCTAAAAACCACTGAGGAGGAGGGGCGTCTGTGAAGATTTATACCTGTGGGTTTCCTGTCCTGGGAGGTGGATCCCTCTCTCCTGGTGCTGTCATGAACTCCGGAAAACAACATTAACGGTACGTAATGACATTTTTTTTGCGGTGCGGAGGCATGGACAGAAACACCATGGAAGCACTCCGTACTGCTTCCGTGGGGTTCCGTTCCTCAGTTCCGCACTGCAGCTCCAGATTGCGAACCCATTCAAGTGAATGGGTCCGCATCCTTGATACGGGGAGCACATGGCCGGTGCCCGCAAATTGCTTGTTTGCAGGCCGCAATAAAAAGGTTCGGCCAACAGTTAAATGTCTTTGGAAAGCTCCCATTTCTCCCCTGACAGATGATATTAAGGGAGAGAAGAATCTGGCCTCTTGCACCCGAACTTTGTGTGCCCGAATACGTGTTTGCATTGGGAAGCTGGAAAGATGTCGGGAGAGATGTCTTATCATTCAACCAACTTCTATTGAATGTGTATAGCTGCCCAAACACTTGCCTGCAAACTTTGTAAAACCTGCTACTGGTGCCCATTCATGGAGGAAACATCTTTGCACCTGTTTTGGGAGAGCCCTTTGTATAGATTCTTTTGGATCTTAACTTTCCCCTGCATTTCAGTCTGCCTCTCATTTCCCTGCATGTGCTGTCTAAAAGACAAACAGTTTGTTGCCCATAGCGACCAATGATATAGGATGCATTTTATACACTAACGTAAGATGCATTTTATGCACTTTGTAACTGCTGAGGCAGTGTTTATCAATATGCCTTTCATCTCCCCTGCATTTTAGGCAACCTCTCATCTCCCTGCATGTGCTGTCTAAAAGTCTAAATTTGTTTGTTACCCATAGCAACCAATCACAGTAAAGCTTGCATCTTTGCCTATATCAGCAAATCACAGCACAGTCTTGATATTATTACAGCACCTTTCAATCTGCCTCTCTATGCATATTGTCATAAAATAAGGATTTACAGTGGTAATATCCCTACATGTGCTGTCTAAAAGACAAACTTTTTGTTGCCCATAGCAACCAGTGATGCAGTATACATTTCATACATTAATTTAACTGTAACTGCTAAAGCACTGTTTCTCAGTCTGCCTCTCATCTCCCTGCATCTTCTGTCTAAAGGACAAGCTGTTTGTTGTCCATAACAACCAGTCACAGCATAGTTTTCATTTATTCCCATATCAATTAATCACAGCACAGTTTTTATGTTACTAGAGTACTTCTTACAATACTGTAGACCGATTTTTACCAACCTTTGTCTATAACACCCATCATACACCAACAGCCTGCAGGGAGTTCTAGTTTTGTGAAAGCTGTAGAGCCAAAGGTTGGTAAACATTAGTCTACAGTATTTTTAGAAGCTCTGTAGTAAGAGAAAAGATGTGCTGTAATTGATTGCTAAGTGGAGCAAACAGTTTGGACCAGATTTATCATTAGCTAAAGTCACTTTAATGGAGTGAAAAAGTCGCAAAGAAATGCGCAATCGGTAAAATTGCGCATTTTTGGTGACTTTTTCAAGCTCTGCACTAAGCTCTCCAGTTTTGTGAAAGTGGGCATGTTGTCTTATGTAAATGAATCTCTAGACAGATTTACTATTGCAACCATTTAAAAAGTCCCAAAAAAGTCCCAAAAAAAAGCACAATTTCACTCCAGGGGGGACAATGCTTATCTTATGCGACTTTTTAATAGAACATGCGACTTTTTTGTAAAGACGTGCGACTTTTGTAAAGCCGCTTACTGAAGGATAAACTGCTACCGTCAATCCACATTTATCACAGTATTAAAGGACCATTAATAAATCTGACTGAGCCAAAAGTGACTTTGGGCATATGGAAAAGTGGAGTAAGATGTAAGTGTAATGATAAATCTGGCCCTTTGTATAGACAGCACATGCAGGGAAATGAGAGAGTGAAATGCAGGGGAGATGAGAGGCAGTGAGAAGCAATACTGTACCTCAGCAGTTACAGTTGCACTGGGCTGCATCAAAAACACAATACTCAGTCAGATGGACTTCACAACCCCATAGTATATAGAGTTGGATCATGAAGAATATATCTCAAGTTTGGTTGAGATCCATAAAAGCACGTGAGATCCTATGAAGAACAAGCAAACTAGTAAGCCAACAAACTAACTCTTATATATAGAATTGAAGAATATAGGTATGTACATATAGTATAGTACACAAACATCAAGTTACTTACTACTACTGTTGTAAAGGTGCTAACCATGCACTATTTTTGAAGATACAGGGTGTAGGACATTGGTACAGCTCATGACATAACACCTAGAAAATGTGTGTCTGATAAGACTACACAGAAAATGTGTGTCTGATAAGACTACACAGGCTTTAAATATAAAGCTGAGAGTTGCAGAGAGAGGAAATGTGTTGTATTATGAGCCAGTGGAATGGGGATAGCATCTTCTGCCATGGAACTGTCATCTTTTAGATAAGAGCTCAGCATCAACTCAGTCTGACCTTGAATTACATCATTTCTACATGCCCAAGGTTCAACAGAAGGATTATAGTAACGTTATCGATTAAATTTTAAAATACCAACATCCTTTCGAAAAACAAAAAAAAAAGTGAAATTAATTTACAAGAGTATTATACACAAGGAACAACTTGCAGCATTATTGTTATGGGTCAGCACTAATTTGTATGTATGTCAAGTATATATTAGGTATATCATGTTTATTCATTATATACGCAATGTACAAGAAACAATGGCAGAAAAATGTTTTTCCGCTTTTTTTTGTGGGGCAAGTTGTATTTTTTAACAGCGACATTTATTTTATCATAGTCTGTATTGGAAAATGGGTAAAAAAATCTTTAGTGATGAAATGGTGAAATAAAAATGACATGACGACCTTATCCTGTGGGTCAGTATGATTACGGTGATTACAAATGTATATAATTTATATTATTGAAAGATTATTGAAAAAATATGGGTGATTGCTTATTTTTGCAGGGCAAGGAGTAGTTTTAATTGGTACAATATTGGGGTTCAAGTGATATTTTATTCAATTATTTTGATCAGCAAGGTGCCCAAAAATTGTGAAATTAACATTTATTTTCATAATTTTTTTTTATATTTTAATAGTACAGATATTTTTGGATGTGGCAATAAAAATTATGTTAATTTCCTATTGTTTTTTTCTATTTAAAAAATTGGAAATCTTTGATTTTTAAAAATATTTTTTTAAACTTTTTTAAACTTTATAACTTTTTAGTGTGTTGGCAGAAGATCCCCCACTGATAAATCTTCCTGCCTCTAATAGGTACTGTGAATTAAATCTACAACTTTATATATATATAAGTCCACAAAAGAATCAGTGGCAGCACCATCAAAAGAAAAAGGCGGGTGCAATGTCCAACGCTGGGTCCTGGCAATACCCAATATTACAATAATTTGAAAAGGAGGACTGCGCTCCAAAATTACGAAAAAAGTGAAAAAAACTTTTATTCACCCATGGTGGAGAGCGACGTTTCGGCCCGTGTGAGCCTTTCTCAAGCATGAACAAAAGTGAAAATTACAAGCAATTTAAAGGCACAGTGTACAATCAATTATTATTCCATTATCCAGCACGTGTGTGGAACAAAATATAAACATACCGTGCATGTGATAAGCGTGATCACAACGATCAGTGCATTAGGGCAGCAAATACATATAAAATCCATATAGTGTAGACATTTATCATATACAAAAGCGTGATTAAAATGTGTCCATGTGGAGTGTTAAAAAACTCCAAGGGAAGATACCGCAGTACCTGCCTCCATCCATAATGGCGCCTGTGGAGATGCATTGAGCGTCCCTCATGATCTATTGCGCATGTTTGGGAAAACTCCTGAGTGGCCGTGTATAAGCCGTGAGCGAATGCGTGTGCGTTCTACTACCTGTAGCTGTATCCGCCATATTTGTCGTGGGCAGAATGCCCCAATATAAAAACACAGAGTTATTCAGCATATTTATATAAAGGATAGGTCAAAGATGCAATCGGTCGCTGTGGATGGATACCACAAACACGGTGCAGGAGCAGGGACCAAATCTGCCGAGATGGGACCCATTGCAGTGGATTATCGCTGTCAGATAGAACCATGTCATTGGCTCAACTCACAGCGGAGATCCCTGCACACATTATTAAGCGGCCAGGAGGGATTCTCCTCCAGCATCTAGACCGTCCTATGTACTAAGTGAATTTCAAAAAAATGCGCAGAAAGAATAATAAATGGTCTCCGTTATCCGGGCATTATTGTTGCTGTGGAGGTATGGTCTGTGGATCTTACCCTGGTGTAATATGGATATTTTCTAAAAAACAAGAGAAAAATTAAATTAATTAAATATAAATTACATAAGTACTTTTTCTTTTTTTCTTTGTATATTAATTTTCACTTATGGTTCTGCCTTCTCTCCTCGGTGTGTTTGTCTCTCCTGGTTTTACCTCTGGCTTATATCACTTTGTCTACCCGTATCCTTGTTGTCTGGGACTGTCAGCATGGGCGTAGCTATAGGGGGTGCAGAGGTAGCAGTTGCTACCGGGCCCAGGAGCCTGAGGGGGCCCAAAGACCCTTGTGCCGCATAAGAAGACACACAAGGCACTGAGGGAAGGGGGGCCCAAGCTGAACTCTTGCACCAGGGCCCATGAGCCGTTAGCTATGCCCCTGACTGTCAGTGTTGTCTGTCTTGTCCGTACCTCCCTCACCTACGCAGGTAAGGGACCACCACACAGTTGCGCCCTGTTACTTATGACGGGAGGCGCAAGTAGATAAGTACAGAGGCGTGGGTGGCAGTCATGGGTGCACATTCCCCTCCCCCGTCTCGTGACAGATTCACAGGCCTAACTTTTTCTCCACAGATCCGTTGCAAAATCTGACGGATCATGTTCAGAACTTGGCTCAGATAGTTCAGGAGTTAGGGGGGAGGTTACAAGTGCAAGAATCTGTCCGGAATCTCCCTGCCCATTCCATGTCCACCTTACAAGCTGAACCACTCGTCAAGCTCCCTGACCGGTTTGCGGGGAACCATAAGTGTTTTTTATACTTTAAGGAAATTTGCAAATTATACTTCCGGCTGCGACCCCATTCTTCTGGTTCCGAATCTCAAAGAGTGGGAATTATTATTTCTTTGTTGCAAGGTGACCCTCAGGATTGGGCATTTTCCTTACCCCCAGACTCTCAGTGCCTTAGATACTTTGATGCGTTTTTTCAAGCCCTTGGTGTCCTAATTGACGAACCTGATAGGGCAACTGTAGCAGAGAGTCAGCTTAAGTCTCTTGTACAGGTGGACTGACTGGTAGAGGAATACTGTACTCAGTTCAAAAAATGGTGTGTTTTCTCGGGTTGGAACGAGCCGGCGCTCAAGAGTACATGTTTTTATTGTGGCAATTCCGATAATTGGATCCAACAGTGTCCCAAGGTTCCTTTATCGAGGAGATCATTCAAATCCAAGGGATCTAAAGACAAAGTATCGCCTGGGGTGGTAAGAAGAAAATTACTCGTGCCTGTTGCCATTGCTTTAGGGTTAAATAGAGGGTCAGGTAGCGCCTTTATTGATTCAGGTTCTGCTGCCAACTTCATTGACTCTATGTTTGCCACGCAGGTAGGAATACCCATATTATCCCTTCCAGCCCGGTTTTCTTAGTTGCCCTTGACTGCACCCCTTTGTGGGCGGGTACTGTCAAGTCTTGTACTCCTGAAATTACCTTAACGGTAGGGGTATGTCATACTGAGGAGTGCTCCTTTTTGGTATTGGAGAATCTACCTGCTGAAATTGTTTTAGGGATGCCATTGCTCCAGTTGCATAACCCCCTAATTAATTGGACACTGGGGGAAGTGGAAAAGTGGGGCCCTAATTGCAGCTCCTGCTTATCTATTGTCCAGGCAAATGTTTCTGCCGAACTTAAGAATTTACCACCGTATATTATAGAGTATGCTGATGTTTTCTCCTTATCTGACCTAGAGGGGTCGCCCCCCCCATAGGTGATATGATTGCGCCATTGAGTTAATTGTTAGGTCGAATTTATAATCTTTCTGCGACAGAACGCGATTCTATGAGGAAATATATCAAAGAAAGCCTCAGTAAAGGGCATGTCAGGCCTTCTGTGTCTCCCATGTGGGCAGGGTTCGTTTTGTAAAGAAAAAGGACGGGGGCCTTGCATTGATTACTGGCAAGTGAATAATATCACCGTTAAAAATCCGTATTCCCTCCCTTTGATTCCGGATCTCTTTAATCAGGTTTTGGGCGCAGCCTTGTTTTCTAAACTAGATTTTAGAGGAGTGTATAAATTGATCCGAATCAAGGAGGGAGATGAATGGAAAAATGCTTTCAATACTCCAGAGGGACATTTTGAATACCTAGTCATGCCTTTTGGTCTTAGTAATGCCCCTGCAGTTTTCCAAAATTTTATGAATGATATTTTCAGAGAAATTATCGGGAGATCAGTGATTATTTATCTTGATGATATCCTGATTTTTTTTTTCTCATCATTGGGATTCCCATCTCCGTCATTTCAAACAAGTACTTCATATTGTTAGGGAAAATCATTTGTCTGTTAAGCAAGAGAAATGTATTTTTGGGGTGCAAGAAATATTGTTTCTAGGATATATTCTCACTCCATACTCATTCAAGATGGATCCAGGTAAGGTTCAGGCAATTCAGGACTGGGTTAGACGTTCTTCCCTGAAAGCATTACAACGCTTTTTGGGGTTCTCTAATTATTACCGCAAGTTTATTAAAAAAAATTATGTAATTGCCAAACCTTTAATCGATCTGACCAAGAAGGGGGCGGATCTCGTTAACTGTCCTCCTGAAGCCTTCGAGAACCTTAAGAGATGCTTTGAAATCTTCCCTCTAGCTGGATCTAGAGAAACCTTTTGTGGTTAAGGTTGATGCTTCTGAGGATGGGGTGGAGGCAGTTCTTTCCCAGGGGACTTCTAATTTTACTAATCTTCAACTCTGTGCTTTTTTCTCACGTAAATCTTCTCCCACGTAAAGGAATTACGACATTGGTAATCGTGAGTTGTTAGCCATTAAGTGGGCATTCGAAGAGTGGAGGCATTTTTTGGAAGGGGCCAAACATCACATTAGTGTTCTCACTGACCATAAAAATGTTTATTCCTCGAGTCTGCTAAGCGTCTTAACCCTCGTCATGCTAGGTGGGCATTATTTTTTATGTGCTTTAACTTTTGCATTACTTTCAGGCCAGGAAGTAATAATGTGAAAGCTAATGCTTTGTCCAGAAGTTTTTGTGCGTTCCAACATCCTGACACTCCTCCTGAACCCATCCTACCGGCTAATATTATTGTGGTGTTATTGTCCTTGGAAATTGCTTTGGATATTAAGGCTGCACAACACCTAGCCCCACAGCAGACACCCACAGATAAGTTGTTTGTTCCTGTACACTTCCGTTTCCAGTTACTGGGTGAGTGTTTTTTGTGGACATCCCGGTGTTGAGGCCACTAGAGAACTTGTGTCTAGGGGTTACTAGTGGCCTACTTTATCCAAAGATGTTCATGCTTATGTGTCTGCTTGTGAGGTTTGTGCCAGATCCAAAACTCCCAGAACACATCCTGTTGGTAACTTACGACCACTACCCATTCCTAGTAAACCCTGGTCCCATATTTCTATGGATTTTGTTACAGACTTACCACCCTCTGACGGTAAGACTGTGGTCAAACAGATGAGCTCTCTGAAGATGGGTCATCAGAAGCAGAACAGGAAAGAGGGGAGGTGAGCTTGTTAACACAGACTGAGTCTGAACACGACCCTTTGACCATAGAATTTTTTTTGGATGCTGTAAAAAGTAACGGCATCTTAATGCAAGGGATGGCCACCCAACTGGGGTCAATGCAAAATGACATATCTCTAATAAGGGAAGACCTGGCCAAAATACGGGAGCGAGTTCTTAATGTGGAAAAGCTGGCTGATTCCCTGTGGATATGCTGAAATTTAAAATGGGGACGTTCGCTTCAGAAAATCATAGCCTACAAGTTAAGCTTGAGGACTTGGAAAACAATTCGAGGCGGCATAATATACGTATAATTGGATACCCAGAAGGAGTGGAAGGCCGGCAGTTGATGGAACAACTTAAAGACGTGATTTTTAAAAATCTCGGAAATGAATATTTTTCCTCCATGTTTCAAATAGAAAGAGCCCATCGCATTCCCGGGGGGACATCTATTCCTGGAAAACCACCTCGAGCAATTCTAATGAAGCTGTTATTCTCTATGGACAGAGATACAATATTGAGAAGAGCAAGGGAGTGCTCACCTATTGAACATCAGGGCACTAAATTATTATTCTTTCCAGATTTTGCTCGGGAGACCCAAGAAAAAAGAAGAAGCTTTATGGAGATTAAGAAACATTTGGCCTCCAAGGATATCAAATATTCGTTATTGTATCCAGCCAAGCTACGAGTGATCTATAATGGGTCCTCCCATTTCTTTGAAAAATCGGAACAAGCACGAGACTGGATTGAACGAATGGGCATCTGAAATTTTGTGTCCGGATTACTGGGGGAGAGGGGGGGGATGGGTCAGAGGGAGGAGAATGGCTGGAAGGTAGAGGTTCGCTGACAGGATCGGGTGGACCAGTAGAGGGGGGGGGGGAACGGGGAGGGGACTCTGCCTTGCAGGGGCATGGGGTTTTTTTTTTTTTTTTTTGATTAATGCCAACTAGAATCGTCTCCTGGAATGTTAGAGGTCTTGGGGAAAGGGTTAAGAGACAAGCTATCATGGATGCAATAAAAAGATTTCTACCGGCAATTATCTGCATAGTGGAAACTCATTTCACTAAGGAGACTCTGTCCCGTTTGACAACGGGTTGGCAAGCACAATCATATCATTCGATTTTTAGTAGTGCTTCAAGGGGTGTTTCGGTCTTAATTCATCATTCTATAGACTTTGTTCTGGTAGAATCCTCTATAGATGAACAGGGTAGATTTATTTTTCTATATGGTAGACTTTACGGACAGAATTATACTTTAGCTTTCTTTTATATACCTCCGCCTTTTTCGGTATACCCACTTAGCCAACTGTTACTATTTTTGGAGAAAAGGCCAGAAAGTCAGCTTGTCTTGATGGGAGACTTTAACGCTGTTATGGATCCTAAAACAGACAGACTGACCCTGGATGCAGAGACAGGGAGGAACATTGGTTCTTCTCCGTTACGTCAGTTTTGCTTAGAGGTTGGCTTGGTGGATATATGGGGGCATCTTTGTGGAGGTAAGAGAGTGTACTCCTGTGTAAGTAGGGGTGTTAGAGCAATGTCCAGAATTGATTTAGCCTTCACCAGTGAGGACAATCTGAAAAATATTAAAAGGATACAATACGGAGTAAGAACTATTTCAGACCATGCACCGGTACTGATTGAGGTTTGCATGGGGGAGAACAAAGATAACAGGGCGCTTGGCTTTAAGTTGAATCCATATTGGCTTACCATTATGGACAATTACCACTCTACCAAGCTGCTTATATCTTCCTTTTGGGAGGTGAACTTCCCCTCTGCCAATATCAACTCAGCATGGGATGCTTTGAAGGCTTATTTGAGAGGGGTACTTATTAGCGATATCACCACTAGGAGGAGAACTTTTAGGGAAAAAGAGGAGGAATTGGTTAGGACGGTGGCAACCTCAACAGAGTGATTTATCAACCTGCCTTCCGATTTTAACAAGGAAGAGATGCAGAAAGCTAGTCGTTCTCTTGAGGAATATCTACTTGATAAAGCAAACCATAGATTATTTTTTAAAGGACAAAAGTACTTCTCAGAGTCTGGGCGCCCCGGTAAGCTTTTTGCCAGAATAGTTTCACAGCAAGAGAGGAAAAAGAAAGCTATTATCTCCATCCGCAATCTAGATGGGGTGATTACACGCGATCCAGAGAGAATTAGAGACGCATTCTTGCAGCACTTCACTCAGATATATAAGGCCTCCCCCGGTATTTCATCTGACCAGGCGATGTTGTTCCTGGAGAGAATTTCTCTCCCAGTGTTAACAGAGATTCAAAAAAACTCTTTGGAGAAAGAAGTAACCCTCCTGGAGCTTCAGGAGGCCCTAAAGGCTATCTCTGGGAACTCATCGCCAGGCCCTGATGGTCTTCCGTACGAACTTTATCGTAAATACGGTGATTTTATTCTCCCTCATCTATTAGAAGTGTTCACTCAAGCATTACATAGAGGAGATCTTCCAAAGTCTATGATGGAAGCGGTAATAGTTTTGATCCCAAAAAAGGATAAAGATCTGGTAGAGTTGAGCTCTTATAGACCAATTTCTCTGCTAAATACGGATGTCAAGATATTGTCAAAAGTTCTGGCAAAGAGGCTCTCTAGGGTTTTGCCCTCAGTTATTCATCCAGATCAAAATGGTTTTATGCCGCAAAGGGGCACCCACTATAACTTACATAGGTTTTTCACTAATATTCAGTCTCCTGGGGATGGTGCCCGCTCCATCCTGTCGTTAGATGCCACTAAGGCGTTCGACAGAGTGGAGTGGGCGTTCCTCTGTGAGGTGATGAAAAAAATGGGTTTTGGTCCTAAATTTATTGCAATGATACAGCTGTTATATAAGTCCCCGGCCGCTAGGATTAGGATTAATAATATGCAGACTAAGAGTTTTGAACTAGAGAGAGGCACCCGTCAAGGCTGTCCCCTCTCTCCTCTTCTCTTTAACATCTATATTGAAACCCTTGCGGTTAGTATAAGGCAGGACCTGAGGGTGGCTGGTTTTGGGGTAATGGGGAAGCAGGACCGCATATCCTTATATGCAGATGATATTCAATTTTTTCTCCATCAAACAGATAGCACACTTCCTAGAGTTATGGAGTTAGTCAATTTATTTTGTCACTCCTCCGGTCTGGAGGTTAATTGGGCTAAGACCACTCTTCTTCCAATAGATGAATTGCGAGGACTTCCTGATGATCTGATTAATAGATTGTAGTATTGGAAGGATCGGCACTCAAAGTAATATTTCTTCAAAGGCACACTTGAGAAAGGCTTATACAGCCGAAACACGTGTAGTGTTACCTCATTCAATGGCGAATAAAAGAGAACTTTGAAGAAATATTACTTTGAGTGCCGATCCTTCCAATACTACTACTATTTGTGAGTACACCGACTCGGGATACGGGCACCGCTCCATAGTGGAGTAGTGTGGAGTGCCGCTTGCTCTTTCTTCTATTGCTGATTAATAGATTATCAATCTCCGAGACAATGAAGTACCTGGGGATAGTAACTTCCGCCAAGGCTCAAGATTACCTACAATTGAATATGATCCCTCTATTGCAAAAACTGAGATCAAAAATTAAAATATGGCAAAGAATTTTGTCTGCAAGAGCGGACAGAATTTCGATAATAAAAATGGTGGTGCTGCCCCAGGTCCTTTATGTTCTTCGTAATTCTCCTATATGGATTGAAGATAAGTACTTCAGACTGATAGAGCAGCTGATCAATGATCTGCTATGGGGGAGGAAACGTGTAAGATTAAAGGCAGTTTATTTTTCTATGCCCTACAAACAGGGAGGACTTAATCTTCCCTACTTTAAAGGTTATTTTATGGCATCTCAACTTTGCCTTTTTGACAACTGGGAAAATAGCCATCTCTGCAGGAAATTGGTCAAAGACTCAGGCTTTCCGGATTTTTTTACAGTACTGGAGTCTGACTATTTACTCAACGTGCAGAACTACTATAAACCCTTCTGCAGAATGGCTATGAAAGCCTGGATGGTCATTAAGAGCTGGTTTAAAGTTAGGGCATCACTTATTTGCACCCCGCTGTGGCACAATTCGAAGCTTTTGAATCTTGATGACTTGAATTGTCAGCAATATTGGAGGAATAAAGGGATTAACTATCTGAGTCAAGTGGTTGAAAATGGACAAATCCTGACCCTTGTGGAGCTAAAGAAAAGGGAAAATGTAGGTGAGGTGGCGTGGTATGCATATTTTCAATTGCGATCTGCACTTTTTGGTATCTCTGATAATCACTTACTTAATATAGACACCCCTGTATTTCTGCAAAATTTGATTCAAAATAAGGACGATATGAAAGTTAAGAAATCACATTGTTATAGACACTTGATGGAAAAAAATTTTTGGGATAGTTTCTCTCCAGGACAAAAATCCTGGTTCACTTCACTGTTAGGCCTGGGTCCCCCGAACTGGGAGAATGTAGGCAATAGTTTAAGTCAGGTTTCACATAATTTCAATCACACTGTGGTTCAGTTCAATATTATGCACAAAATATATATAACACCCATGTGGCTCCACAGGAGAGGACTTGCAGCATCCTCTGGGTGCCCCCGTTGTGGGGATCCCGGGGCAGATCATTTACATCTATTTGGGGAATGCCCGACGGTGAGCAAGTACTGGAAGCTAGTTCAAAGAACTTTAACCCAAAGACTCACTATCGATATTCCCCTATCTCCCAAACTATGGGTTTTGGGGGATATATCGGAGGTTAACTGTCAGGCTATAAAGGGTCGATTGCTGACTAAAATGATTTTTTTGCTAGGCTTCTTATATCTAGAAAATGGCTTTCCTCTCCGCTCCAGACTGTAATAACTGGCTTAACTTGGTCAACAAGGTCAGAAGTTACGAGAAGATCCTGTACAGACAGCGAGGATCTTATGAAAAGTGGCATAATATATGGAAGGATTGGGACGATAGCTAAATGGTTTAAATAATTGTTTTTGGTCTTTTTTTTTTTCTTTTTCTGCAAGGCAGGGGGGAGGGACTGGTTGGGGGGGGGATGATTTTTGTAATCATGTTCTTCGTTCTCTCTATGTTATGATGCAAACGGATAAAATAAAATAAAAAGTATAAATAAAAAAAAAAAAAAGGAAAAAAAATAAAAAAAGACTGTGGTTTGGGTGGTGGTCGATAGGTTTAGTAAGATGGTACACTTCATTCCACTGACTAAACTCCCCATTGCCAAGACGCTAGCTTCTGTCTTTATTGACCAAGTGGTTCGCTTGCATGGTATTCTTGAAAATATTGTTTCTGACAGGGGAGTTCAGTTTGTCTTTAAGTTTTGGAGGGCCTTTTGTCAGAGGTGTGGAATGTCATTGTCCTTTTCGTAAGCTTTTCATCCTGAGACTAATGGGCAAAGTGAACGGTTGAATCAGGCGATGGAACAATTATTAAGGTCCTACATTTCTGATAATCAGCTGTCGTGGGTGAAATTTCTCCCTTTGGCAGAGTTCGCCATCAATTACCATGTGAACTCTTCCACTGTAGTTTTTCCGTTTTTTAGTAATTTTGATTTCAATCCTCAATTCAATACTTGTTCTTCCGTTCCTTCACTTAATCCTGAGAGCAATAATGTTACTTCTGAACTATGCACAGTTTTGGCTCGGGTTCAATTGAACCTTGAGAAGGCTCAAGAAACTCAAAAGTGTTATGCTAATAGGAGGCCTTCCAAAGGGGTGGATTTTAAAGTTGGGGAAAAAGTGTGGTTATCTACCAAAAATGTATCTTTAAGAGTGATTTCTAAGAACTTTGCACCGCGATTTGTGGGTCCTTATGAGATTATTGATATTATTAATCCTGTGTTGTTCAAGCTGCAGCTACCAGAGTCATTTCGCATTCATAATGTGTTTCATAAATCATTGCTTAAAAGATATGTTTCACCTGTTGTTTCCTCTCACACTGCTCCTTCCTCGGTCCAGGTGGACGTTAGTGATCAGTTCCTTCTGTCCAAGATCATTGATCTTAGGAAGGTTCATAATTCGTTCCAGTACCTTGTTTATTGGAAAGGTTATGGATCTGAAGAGAGGTCCTGGGTCCCCTTGAGTATGACACGCCACTAGTATGATTCCATCTTGCTTATCCTGAGAAGCCGGGTCCTACTGTCTTGGTCCGGTGGCCCCTCGTAGAAGGGGGGCACAGTCACAGGATGCCGGTGCTGCACTCGTTCTCCCTTGTGCCGCCGACGTCCTGTGCTTAGTACTTAGGGTGATGTGGAGTGGACGGGAGTCAGCAACACACGCCTTTTCTGCCTGGCCGGCACCCTCTTCTCCCATGACAACAGTATTAGGGCTGAGCACCGCTCAGCTTGAGGCAGGCTGTTGACTCATGTGATGCTGGCTATGTCACATGACTCCTTGCCTGCAGTATTTAAACAGGCAGCCTGCTGGCCACAGATTGCCTATGAATTCACTCCTTACCTTGTGTGTCCTCAGGCTTGGTAAGGTTTTGCATCTCGGCTCCTTGGCGCTTTGCTCCACTGATCCTCAATTGTGGTTTTCTCTGTTTGTGACCTTTGGCTTGTATTCTGAGCTTCCCTTGTTTGCTCCTCTGGTTCGTATTTGATATCCTGGTATTGACTCTGCTGGTTTTGACTCCTCTGTGTTCTTTCCTTGGCGTGTTTGTCTCTCCTGGTTTGACCTCTGGCTTATATCACTTTGTCTACTTGTATCCGTATTTACTGGGACTGTCAGTGTTGTCTGTCTTGTCCGTACGTCCCTCACCTACGGAGGTATGGGACCGCCGCCCAGTTGCACCCTGTTACCTAGGACGGGAGGTGCAAGCAGGTAGGGACAGAGGAGTGGGTGGCAGTCAGGGGTGCACATTCCCCTCTCCCCGTCTCGTGACAATCATGAGTGTCATAGGTAGGATAGTCACTCAGACCACCCTGAAAAGCCAGACATTACAACCACACCCCCTTGCTCCCTTAAGCCATGCCCCGACTCTATTATTTTTATTGCTATCTCTTTTGTTACATTGTCTCTTGGACTCCAACCCCTTTTCCCTGTATACTTCTATCACCTATGCTTTGTGTCCCACTCTCTTCTACTTACATTCAGCCTGCCTATTTATTTACTTGTTTGTGCCCTATATCACCACTGTCTTGCTAAGGCTTCTTGCTGAGCATCCTGTATTGTTTTAATGCACCACTAAGTTGAGTCCAGGTAACAGCTGATAAATCTCATGTGGAATCTTTGCATAATGTTTTTTCTGTCCTAGATTGCGATATGTATCAATCATGTGTATTATTGTTATTGATACTGACCCCTGAGGTAAATACCGTAAAAAAATTCAATAAAAACAATGTAAAAAAAAACATTTTTGTCACCTCACATTATAAAAACTGTACTAGCAAGCAATCAAAAAGATGGAGACATTAAAACATGATTTTTTTTGTTTCAAAAATATTATTGTATAAAACTTAAATAAATAAATGAAAAGTATACATATTATGTATTGTCGCGTCCGTAACAACCTGCTCTATAAAACTAACACATGACCTAACCCCTCAGATGAACACAGCAAAAAAAAGAAAATAAATACCATATCAAAAGCCATTTTTGTCACCTTACATCACAAAAAGTGTAATAGCAAGCCACCAAAATGTCATAAGTACCCCAAGATAGTGCCAATCAAACCATCATCTCATCCCGCAAAAAATGAACCCCTACATAAGACAGTCGCCCAAAAAATAAAAAAATATGGCTTTCAAAATGTGGACACTAAAGAAACCTTTTTTTCAAAAATGCTTTGTTATGAAAAACTAAAGCATTTCGCGTCAGTAACAACCTGCTCTATAGAAATAGCACTCGATCTAACCTGTCAGATCAATTATGTAAAGCATAAAAACGGTCCCAAAGCAGCATTTTTTTTTTCAAATTTTCAATTTTTCCAGTAACAAAGCAAGGGTTAACAGCCAAACAAAACTGAATATTTATTGACCTGTTTCTGTAGTTTGCAGAAACACCCCAAATGTGGTCGTGAACTACAGTATGGCCAAACGGCAGGGCATATGGTTTTTGGAAGGCAGACTTTGTTGGACTGTTTTTTTGACACTCTGTCCCATTTGAAGCCCCCCACCCGATGCACCCTTAGATTAGAAACACCAAAAAAGTGACTCCACCTAAGAAACTACACCCCTCAAGGTATTCAAAACTGATTTTGAAAACTTTGTTAACCCTTTAGGTGTTCCACAAGAGTTTTTGGCAAATGGAAATGAAATTTCAGAATTTCTATTTTTTGTTACCTTGTCTCAAAAAAAGTGTAATATAGAGCAACCAACAATCATATTTGCCCTAAAATAGTACAAACAAAACTGCCACCTTATCCCGTAGTCATTAGAGTTGAGCGAACACCTGGATGTTCGGGTTCGAGAAGTCAATGGGGACCCGAACTTTTGGGCACTAAAAAGGCCGTAAAATAGTCTAGGAAAGGGCTAGAGGGCTGCAGAAGGCAGCAAAATGTAGGTAAATGTCCTGCAAACAAATGTGATTAGGGAAATGAATTAAAATAAAATAAATAAAAATTAAAATATATCAATTGTATAGAGGTCCCATAGCAAAAAATCATGTGTCATATTACTCACCACTAGAGAAGGCCACTTTCAGTGTCTGCTGAACAAGTAGCAGACTTCCCAGGACAGCAGGACAATGTAATGCCTTTTTCCGGTATTAATTCCTTTTTACAGGACGGTATTGCTATTTTGGCTATTGAATTTCACCCCAGAACAAAATATATCCTTTGCCGGACACTATTATACTTTGGCCGCCGATCACCCAAGAAAAAGTGACATAAAAATGCTCTGTGCAGTCTAAAAACCAGTGAACAATTAACTAGTAGAAGTTGAATCTTTCACAGCTGTAGATCGATCACTTCATTAGGTGCTTTTGCTGACTTTTCCCTGCCTAATCTCGCCCTTACAGAAGCTACTTCCTCTCCCTACACTAATCAGAGCAGTGTGACGTGCGGCGCTACGTGACTTCAGCTTAAATAGAGGCTGGGTCACATGCTGCACTTGGCCAATCATAGCCATGCCATTAGTAGGCATGGCTGTGATGGCTTCTTAGGGCAAGAAGTAAAACGCTCGCTGATTGGCTGATGTGCAGCCCTTCAGAAAGGGGGAAAAAATCGCCGAACAATGGATCCAAACCCGAACTATTTTGAAAATGTTCAGGTCAGGGTCCGTTTCCCGAACACTCCAAAATTGGGTACAAACCCGATCTATGCTCGAACTGTTCGCTCAACACTAGTAGTTACCACTGGGGTCACTTATTTTGAGTTTCTACTGTAGGGGTGCATCAGGGGGCCTTCAACATGGTGTCGAAAAACCAGCCCAGTAAAATCTTCCTTCCAAAAACCATATGGCGTTCCTTTCCTTCTGAGCACTGCTGTTTGGCCATACAGCAGTTTATGACCACATATTGGGGTGTTTTCGCAAACTACAGAATCAGGGTAATAAATATTGAGTTTTGTTTGGCTGTTAACCCTTCACCTGGTTACTTGGAAAATGGTTCAAATTGGAAATTTTTCCAAAAAATTGAAAATTCTGAAATTTTACCTCCATTTGCCAATAAAACTTTTGTGCAACACCTAAAGGGTTAATAACGTTTGTAAAATCAGTTTTTAATACCTTGAGGTGATGTAGTTTCTAGAATGGGGTCATTTTTGGATGGTTTCTATTATGTAAGCCTCACAAAGTGACTTCAGTCCCTAAAGTGGGTTTTTGAAAATTTCTGAAAATTTACAAGATTTGCTTCTAAACTTCTAAGCATCTAATGTCCCCAAAAAATAAAATGGCATTCCCAAAATGATCCAAACATGAAGTAGAAATATGGGGAATGTAAATGAATAACTTTTTTCGGCGGTATTACTATGTATCATAGAAGTAGAGAAATTCTAACTTGGAAATTTGCTAATTTTTCAAAATTTTGGGTAAATTTGGTATTTTTATAAATAAAAATGAATTTTTCTGACTCCATTTTACCAGTTTAATGAAGTACAATATGTGACGAAAAAACAATCTCAGAATGGCCTGGATAAGTAAAAGCATTTAAAAGTTATTCACACATAAATTGACACAGGTCAAATTTGCAAAAAAATGGCCGGGTCCTTAAGGTGAAATAGGGCTTAGTCCTTAAGGGGTTAATTATGACCGGCTGAATAATAAAAAAAACTCACTGATTTCACAAGCATAAAACTGAGTGCTAGATCGAATTTTTCAGAGATAGAGTTCCTGAGGTGGAGCCGGGAATATACTTAGACGTGCACCCAGAATTTGCCAGACGATAGGTGTCCGTGCTGTGACCATGTGAATTAAGACATACATACCTCTCCTCCATTAAACCTGTGACTCCAATGTCATTTCTCAGCAATCCACAACGTGACACAATCGATATCTTTTCGTACTCTGAAGAGGACTCTAGACGTATAACCTCTATGGTTACAGCACTTCCTATCTACGACCGGCCCACGAGTGTCAATAAATGCTCTGGAGAAACTATTAAAAAAATCTACTTCATTAGAACTCTATTTGGCAACCTTGGTCAAGTAATACAAGAAAAAGGTTATCCCTAGGGGACTCAGGTGTAACCTTCGTCCCACATTGTTTTCCGACGACACAGATTTTTGTCTTCAGTTCGAGAAAATACTCAATAAAGCTTCATTCGACATCATCCTTTTAACGTTGAAAAGCGCCAATAATTTAATTAGAAAAACACAGGAAGAAATTACATCACTTGAACAAGACCTATTTCATGATTTACTTACAGAAGAAGCCACAACCCTCGAAGAAAAGTCTCACACAGAAGATAAATCTTTTCAGAAGGGGTTTGGAAGAGGCCTGCTGCGAAGAATAGCCCACCAAGAAGGGCGGGGAGGAAGCATAAGAGGAAGGGATCACCATATTTAGGAACAATCATGGGACCCGATCCGAACCGGGTCGACCTAGATCAACCAATCCTAACTATGGATAACAGCAAGGATCTGGTGATGAATCTCTCAAGCACGGACCTTACAGGTCCAGAAATGTCAGCTCTTGGTCTCGGATTGGTCCCCACTAACACCATTAACCCTTATCTACTGGACAAAGAACTCCCAAGGTTCTTCAGGAGTCTCAGGACCATCTGATTAAAAGCCTACATTGATATTGTAAAACCTACCTGGAGTAGCATGACTGAAACTCCAGATACAGTGTTTCAAGATCAGAAGTGCAAGCCCCCTAGCCAGTTCATTCCTCCTAAAAGATATGACGTAGTAGAGAATCATATTGCTCTGGTTCAAACGGACCTTAGGAATTTAGAAAAAACAATGTCTGGACAAAAGGTAAGACACAATATAACGAAGTGCCAATCAATAGCTATTGAAAGTCTCAGGAAATGTAAAGCTGTGGTAATTAAACCGGCCGACAAAGGCTCAAGTATAGTGGTAAGGTAATGGACAAAGGGGACTACAGAAATGAGATCTTAAGTCCCACTTAGTAATGACCCCACCATGACCTTTCTAACAGAACTGACCACTATTGTTAAGGATTCCGGGAATCCCGGGAAGGAGGGATCATTAACTAGAAACTGGAGGATTACCTTATCCCCTCCGACCCGTGGATTCCAGTGACTTTCACCTTACCGAAATCCCACTCCCCCTCCCCCCAGGTAGACCAATAGTATTGGGTTGTGACTCTGTCTTCCAACCAGCATCTAAAATGCTTGACTGTTTATTACGACCTTATGGACAAATGAGAAAGTCCTTCATTAGAGATACTACAGACTTCTTAAAAAAAGTCTGAGGTGTCCACACGGACTGGTCTAAGTGTATACTAGTGACCATGGATGTCACTAGTCTATACACAAACACCCCTACAGAGAAGGGTATCTCCTGTGTCCAAAGAGCTCTTGAACAACACCAAGAATAATTATCTAATGAACAGAAATGTATCATTACTATGCTAAGTTTTGTACTAAAACATAATTACTTCTTATTCCAGGACCAATTTTTTCTACAGATAGCAGGGACTGCTATGGGTTGTAACGTGGCACCAACCTTTGAAATTATGTACATGAACCACTTCGAAGAATTAGTGGTCTACACTCAGCCACTGTTCATTGATAATGTTGCTATTTGGGTCTGCTTTATCGATGATGATTTCTGACCTAATCCAGTTCTATGACAACATCAACAGGGGTGCGACTACGATTTCTCTCTCCCTGGAGTATAGCACATCATCCATTTCCTTTTTGGACGTTTTACTCGAGGTAAGGGAAGGGACACTTCACACCGACCTGTATATCAAACCCACAGATCAGAAGAGCCTTTTAAGATTTAACAGTTATCATCCACCAGGTATAATTAGGTCCCTACCCCTTTCACAATTGATCAGAGCTAAACGCATAGTGCCAGAACCGGACAAGTCAGAATGTAGACTCCAAGAGTAAATTTCTAAAAATCGTCTTTTACATTATTGGGTGACATTAACCCAGTTTTGTCATATACAAACCCCTGCTCTGCATAGGTGACAGGGAGGTAAATTTCTAAAAATCATCTGTTTCATTGGTGAGTGACATTAACCCAGTTTTGCCGGTTAAAAACCCCTGCTCTGCTTTGCTGACAGGGAACTAAATTTAGTAAAAACATCTGTTACTTCAGTGGGTGACCATAAATAATGAGGAGAGCGTCAAATAAGGGACGTTGCCCTGGTGGTGGTGGTGATGCTGGTGTTGGTGGATCTCCTGTTTCAGGGAGAGGGCATGGTCGATCTGTTCCAGCTACACACCCAAATTAAACACCTTCCTCAGGTGTGCGTAGACGATAGAGCCTTCAGCATTATTTAGTAGGCCCGAATGCTGCTCTATGAATGGTGAGGCCAGAACAAGTACAGTCGCAAGTAAATTAGGTGGCTGACAGTGCCTCCAGTACCTTCACATTGTCTCCCACCCGGTCCACTGCTGAAAGCTCAGAGTTGGCACCAGCAGGCCATGGGCATCCATCTAGCACCTCACCCCCTTGCAAATCAGTACAACAGTCTTAGCCCCATGTCATGCAGCAGTCTCTTATTCTTTTTGATGACTCTGCTGGCAAGGTTTCCCAGGACCATCCATCTAGCCTTGCCCCAGAAGTGGAAGAGATTGAGTGCACCGATGCCCAATCACTTATGTTTCAGGATGTGGACATGGGAGGACCACCGCAGCACGTCTCTGATGATGACCAAACACAGGTGCCAACCAGGAGGGCAGGGGTGAAGACTGGGTGGAAGATAATGTGGAGGACGATGAAGTCCTAGACCCCACATGGAATCAAGGTCATGTGAGTGACCTGTGCAGTTCGGAGGGAGAGGTGGTGGTCGCACAGAGCCACCATTACAGCAAAAGAGGGAGCAGGGTGCAAAAGATACCCTTCTCTGTAGGGGTGTTTGTGTATAGACTAGTGACATCCATGGTCACTAGTATACACTTAGACCAGTCCGTGTGCACACTGGGTAAATGCAGCGGTGGCTGGGCCTGAGGTGGATAGCTATTTGGGGCATATCCTTCCACCACCAAGGATTTCAGGGCATTTCTCTTTGCCTCCTGTTGCCTCCTCCTCCTACTCCTCTTCCTCCTCTAACACCTCCTCACCCGGTTAGCGTAAGACCTTCACCACCAATTTCAGCACAGCCAGGGGAAAACGACAGCAGGCAGTTTTGAAACTCATCTGTTTGGGGGGCAAACCCCACACCGCGCAGGAGCTGTGGACAGGCATGGAACAACAGACCTATGGGTGCCACTGAGCCTCAAGTCCAGCCTGGTGGTGTGCGAAAATGGGCGAAATCTCGTAGCAGCTCTGGGCCTAGCCGGTTTGACGCACATCCCTTGCCTGGCGCATGTGCAGAAATTGGTGGTGCAGAAATTCTTGAAAAACTACCCCGATATGTCAAAGCTACTGCAGAAAGTGTGGGCTGTCTGTGCATGCTTTCGGTGTTCTCACCCTGCTGCTTGCCTGTCTGAGCTGCAGCGTAACTTCGGCCTTCCCGCTCACCGCCTCATATGCGATGTGCCCACCAGGTGGAACTTCACCTTGCACATGCTGGACAGACTGTGCGAGCAGCAGCAGGCGATAGTGGAGTTTCAGCTGCAGCACGCACGGGTGAGTTGCTCTGTGGAACAGCACCACTTCACCGCCAATGAGTGGACCTCCATGCGAGACCTGTGTGCCTTGTTTCGACTTCTCCACCAATATGGCTAGTGCCAATGATGCGGTTCTCAGCGTTACTATCCCACTTATATGTCTCCTTGAAAAAAACTTCGGGCGATGACGGAAGAGAATGTGGCACTTTAGGAAGGGGAGGAGGAAAAGGGACCATTTCCACGGTCATCAGGCCAGTCATTCACAAGTGGCTCACAGGGTGGGTTCCTGCACCAACATAGGCCAGGTACACAATTGTCCAGCCAGGGCACAGTTATGGAGGATGAGGAGGAAGGGGAGGAGGTAGGGGAGGATGAGGAGGAATCATGTTCACAGCAGGGTGGCATCCAAAGCAGCTTAGGGCCATCACTCCATTGTGGCTGGGGGCATACCGAGGACTCAGACGATACACCTGCCACAGAGGACAGCTTGTCGTTGCCTCTGGGCAGCCTGGCACACATGAGCGACTACATGCCTGCGCAACGACGGCCGAGTTGCCCACATTCTAACTTGTGCTGATTACTGGGTGGCCACCCTGCTAGATCCCCGCTACAAGGACAACGTGCCGTCCTTAATTCCCTCACTAGAGCGTAATCGGAAGATGCACGAGTGGTAGACGCGCTGCTGATGGCATTCCCACCTGACACCGAGGCCTCAGTGGAAGCAGGAGGCGAGGAGAAGGAATAGGTCGCCAACGCAGCCGGGGCACCGCCAGCACCTAAGAAGGCAGGGTTAGCATGGCTGAAATGTGGAAAAGCTTTGTCATCACGCCACAACAACCAGCACCACCAGCTGATATGCAACATCTTAGCAGGAAGCAACATTTCAGCAACATGGTGGTGCAGTCGATGTGCACATGCCTACACGTACTGACTGATGGGTCTGCCCCATTATCTTCTGGGTCTCCAAATTGAGCACATGGCCTGAGCTTGCCCCTTATGCCTCGGAGGTGCTGGCTTGCCCTGCAGCCGCTGTATTGTCTGAACGTGTATTTAGCATGGCAGGGGACGTTATCACGGACAAGCGAAGCCACCTATCTACAGCTAATGTGGACAAGCTCACGTTCATTAAAATGAACCAGGCATGGATCCCACAAGACTTGTCTGTACCTTGTGCAGAATAGACATTGATACCGGCCCCAACCATCTATTCTTGTACTCAAGAGCACTTATTCTTTGTTTTATTTTTATATGTCCCAATATTTTGGGGGTTACCCCAACAAAAAAAAAACGAAAAAGAAAAAACTGTGTTGGCTACCTCCTCCACCTCCACCCCAGCCCCCGCTTCCACCTACACCGCCACGGTCACCGCCTCCTCAACCTCCTACTCCACATCCACCTCCTCCTCCTAGTTCAACATTGTTATTTTTAATTTTTATTTATTTTATTTTAAGTTATTTCTCTATCCACACTTGTTTGCTGAGCACTTGCCATGCTCTTAAGCACATTTTGATGCATTTTGCAGCCCTCTAGCCCTTTCAATTACATTTTTAGAGCCATTTTAGTGCCCAAAAGTTCGGGTCCCGAACTTGCACTTCGCGGCGAAGTACGGCCGAACCTGGCGAACCCGTACTTGCAGGTGTTCGCTCAACTCTAATTACTTACTTGCCATGGGCCAGAAATTATGGTACATATACAGTATTAAGATACATTTATCCATAACGTATCATAATATACTGCATTCAAATTAATTAAATCTATATGATAATAAAAAAGTAAATATCACATACACAAATAAGCGATATATATATATATATATATATATATATATTCTGTATATATATATATATACTGTATATATATATATATATATATATATATATATATATATATACTGTATATATATATATATATATATATGTATATTATATATATACTTGTTCAAACGGCCGTTGTGGTTCCGTTTGATGCATTGGGGACCGCAGGACGGATTGAGACCCATTCAGCTTGAATGGGTCCGTGATTCGTTCGCACCGCAAAAAAATAGAGCAAGTTCTACGGAATGCTTCTGTGGGGGTTCCGATCCATTCTGCATCTCCGTGATTGTGGACCCATTCAAGTGAATGGGTCTGCATCAGCCGTATGCGGACTGCAATACATCCACGGAACCACAAAGGCTGTGTGAACAAGCCCTAATATAAATAGTCAACATAAATCCAGATTATGAATAAGAGGTATAGACTGGTATAAATCCATATTAGTATAAGATGTATAGAATGGCAGTAATAGTACCACATGCAGTATATATAAAGTTGGTATAGAAAATATTTCCAGTATGTAATATCTTTGAATATTCATACTTGATTTAGATGAAAGCATTGTACAGGAAACCTTCCTTTAATCTTGTGGGACTCAAAGATTTTAATGGAAAGATCCACTTGGCCACTTCTTTAAATAATAATTTATCAAGATCCCCTTTTCTGGGGCCAAGGTCACATTTCTGAATACCAAAAGGTTTGAATGTTGAACGGATAATCAGAATGGCAGTATGTTATACGTCTCAATAGAGAGGTTTCTCTTTTAGTATCAATGGTGCTGATGTGTTTTAAAATACAACACCATAGTTTGTTTGTTTTTTAACTATGAAATACTAGTATGGCAATGAAAATGAAATGCTAAAATGGCTTTTTTTTTCTTTTTGTCAAATATGACAAATGCTTAAATAAAATTAAATTGCATATTAAATGATTTCAATTTTTTTTTTAATTTTGTTGTGACACTTATAAGCATCAGGAGGCCACAGAGTGGCACAATGACAGAGTGTGGAGGTGGTGGCAGCAGCAAAATCAGGAGGAAGCTACAGGATAGCACAATGACAGTGTGGAGGTGGCAGCAGCATCAGGAGGCCACAGAGTGGCACACTGGCAGTGTGGAAGTGGCTGCAGCAGCATGAGGAGGAGGCCACAGGGTGGGACAATGACAGTGTGGAGGTGGCAGCAGCAGCATCAGAAGGGCACAGTGTGGCAAGGTGACATAGTGTTGAGGTAGCTGCAGCATCAGGAGTAGAGATGAGCGAACACCTGGATGTTCGGGTTCGAGAGGTTCGGCCGAACTTCCGGAAAATGTCCGGGTTCGTGATCCGAACTCAACCCGAACTTCATCCCGAACCCGAACCCCATAGAAGTCAATGGGGACCCGAACTTTTGGGCACTAAAAAGCCTGTAAAAGACTCCCGGAAAGGGCTAGAGGGCTGCAAAAGGCAGCAAAATGTAGGTAAATCCCCTGCAAACAAATAGATAGGGGAATGAATTAAAATAAAATAAAATAAATAAAAATTAACCAATATCAATTGGAGAGAGGTCCCACAGCAAGGAATCATGCGTCATATCATCCACCACTGGAGAAGGCCACTCTCATTTATTTGGGACCAGCACCCAGACAGAGGATACAGGTCCCACAGCAAGGAATCATGCTTCATATCACCCACCACCGGAGATGGCCACTCTCATGTATTTTGGACCAGCACCCAGACAGAGGATACAGGTCCCACAGAAAGAAATAAGGCGTCATATCAACCACCACCGGAGAAGACCACTCTCATGTATTTTGGACCAGCACCCAGACAGAGGATACAGGTCCCACAGCAAGGAATAAGGCGTCATATCAACCACCACCGGAGAAGGCCACTCTCATTTATTTTGGACCAGCACCCAGACAGAGGAGAGAGGTCCCACATCAAGGAATCATGCGTCATATCAACCCCCACAGGAGAAGGCCACTCATTTATTTTGGACCAGCACCCAGACAGAGGATACAGGTCCCACAGCAAGGAATCATGCCTCATATCAACCACCAACGGAGAAGGCCACTCTCATTTATTTCGGCACAGCACCCAGACAGAGGATACAGGTCCCACAGCAAGGAATCATGCCTCATATCAACCACCAACTGAGAAGACCACTCATTTATTTCGGCCCAGCACCCAGACAGAGGATACAGGTCCCACAGCAAGGAATCATGCCTCATATCAACCACCAACGGAGAAGGCCACTCATTTATTTCGGCCCAGCACCCAGACAGAGGATACAGGTCCCACAGCAAGGAATCATGCGTCATATCAACCACCACCGGAGAAGGCCACTCTCATGTATTTTGGACCAGCACCCAGACAGAGGAGAGAGGTCCCACATCAAGGAATAAGGCGTCATATCAACCCCCACCGGAGAAGGCCACTCATTTATTTTGGACCAGCACCCAGACAGAGGAGATAGGTCCCACAGCAAGGAATCATGCCTCATATCAACCACCAACGGAGAAGGCCACTCATTTATTTCGGCCCAGCACCCAGACAGAGGATACAGGTCCCACAGCAAGGAATCATGCGTCATATCAACCACCACCGGAGAAGGCCACTCTCATGTATTTTGGACCAGCACCCAGACAGAGGAGAGAGGTCCCACATCAAGGAATCATGCGTCATATCAACCCCCACCGGAGAAGGCCACTCTCATTTATTTTGGACCAGCACCCAGACAGAGGATACAGGTCCCACAGCAAGGAATCATGCGTCATATCAACCACCACTGGAGAAGGCCACTCTCATGTATTTTGGACCAGCACCCAGACAGAGGAGAGAGGTTTTCACAGCAGAGAATCATGCATTTAGATCACCCACCACAGGAGTAGGCCACCATTTAATGGGACCCCGGCAACCATGTCAGATGGCACAAACATCAGCTTCACATCACCCAGCACAAGAGAAGGCCACTTTGAGAGACTTTGACCCTGCACCCAGACGGAGGAGAGAGGTTTTCACAGCAGAGAATCATGCATTTAGATCACCCACCACAGGAGTAGGCCACCATTTAATGGGACCCCGGCAACCATGTCAGATGGCACAAACATCAGCTTCACATCACCCAGCACAAGAGAAGGCCACTTTGAGAGACTTTGACCCCTGCACCCAGACGGAGGAGAGAGGTTTTCACAGCAGAGAATCATGCATTTAGATCACCCACCACAGGAGTAGGCCACCATTTAATGGGACCCCGGCAACCATGTCAGATGGCACAAACATCAGCTTCACATCACCCAGCACAAGAGAAGGCCACTTTGAGAGACTTTGACCCCTGCACCCAGACGGAGGAGAGAGGTTTTCACAACAGAGAATCATGCATTTAGATCACCCACCACAAGAGTAGGCCACCATTTAATGGGACCCCGGCAACCATGTCAGATGGCACAAACATCAGTTTCACATCACCCAGCACAAGAGAAGGCCACTTTGAGAGACTTTGACCCCTGCACCCAGACGGAGGAGAGAGGTCCCACAGCAGAGATTCAGGCATTTATATCAGCCAGAACAGGAGAAGGCCGCTTTCAGTGACTTAGGCCTTAGCACCGACACAGAGGAGACAGGTCAGATAGCACAAGCATCAGTTTCACATCAACCACCACAGGAGAATGGCACTTTCAGAGACTTTGACCCCTGCAGCCACACGGAGGAGAGAGGTCCCACAGCAGAGAATCAGGCATTTATATCAGCCAGAACAGGAGAAGGCCGCTTTCAGTGACTTAGGCCTTAGCACTCGACACAGAGGAGACAGGTCAGATAGCACAAGCATCAGTTTCACATCAACCACCACAGGAGAAGGGCACTTTTAGAGACTTTGACCCTGCACCCAGAAAGAGGAGAGAGGTCCCACAGCAGAGATTCAGGCATTTATATCAGCCAGCACAGGAGAAGGCCGCTTTCAGTGACTTAGGCCTTAGCACCGACACAGAGGAGACAGGTCAGATAGCACAAGCATCAGTTTCACATCAACCACCACAGGAGAATGGCACTTTCAGAGACTTTGACCCCTGCAGCCACATGGAGGAGAGAGGTCCCACAGCAGAGAATCAGGCATTTATATCAGCCAGAACAGGAGAAGGCCGCTTTCAGTGACTTAGGCCTTAGCACTGACACAGAGGAGACAGGTCACATAGCACAAGCATCAGTTTCACATCAACCACCACAGGAGAAGGGCACTTTTAGAGACTTTGACCCCTGCACCCAGAAAGAGGAGAGAGGTCCCACAGCAGAGAGTCAGGCACCATGTCAACCACCACAGGAGTAGGCCACCTTTTGTTTCTTTGACCCCTGCACCCAGAAAGAGGAGAGAGGTCCCACAGCATTGAATCAGGCATTTATATCAGCCACCACAGGAGAAGGCCGCTTTCAGTGACTTTGGCCCCCTGCACCCACACAAAGGAGACATGTCAGACAGCACAAGTATAACATTCATATCACCCAGCACAGGAGAAGGACACTTTCATGTACTTTGGCCCCGGCACCCAGACAGACGGAAGATCCTACTTAATTTCAAAAATTGATTTTTCAATGAAGAAGTGGCCAGGAGTACAAGACAACATGGTTTAAGGCAGTTATTAAGGACTACTCTGCACAAGGGAGGGTCAGGTCTTGTGGGATCCATGCCTGGTTTATTTTTATAAACGTCAGCTTGTCCACGTTGGCTGCGGACAGGCGGCTGCGTTTGTCAGTAATGACGCCCCCTGCCGTGCTGAATACACGTTCAGATAAAACGCTGGCCGCCGGGCAGGCCAGCACCTCCAAGGCATGACATACTAATTCTGGCCACGTGGACAATTTGGAAACCCAGAAGTTGAATGGGGCCGAACCATCCGTCAGTACGTGGAGTTATGTGCAGATGTACTGTTCAACCATGTTAGTGAAATGTTGCCTCCTGCTAACACGTTCCGTATCAGGTGGTGGGGCAGTTAGCTGTGGCTTGGAGACAAAACTTTTCCACATTTCTGCCATGCTAACCCTGCCCTCAGAGGAGCTGGCCGTGACACTGCTGCGTGGGCGACCTCTAGCTCCTCCTCTGCCTTGGCCTTGGCCTTCCACCTGTTTCCCTGTGACAGTTGGGAATTCTGGCCACCCAGTAGTCAGCACACGTTAAAATGTGGGCAACTCTGCTGTCGTTGCGCAGGCACTGCAGCATGTAATCGCTCATGTGTGCCAGGCTCCCCAGAGGTAAGGACAAGCTGTCCTCTGTGGGAGGCGTATCGTCATCATCCTCTGTATCCCCCCAGCCACGCACCAGGGATGTGCCTGCGCTGTGCTGGGTGCCACCCCGCTGTGAACCTGCTTCATCCTCATCCTCCTCCACCTCCTCCTCATCCTCCTCGTCCTCCAGTAGTGGTCCCTGGCTGGCCACATTTGTACCTGCCCTCTGCTGTTGCAAAAAACCTCCCTCTGAGCCACTTCTAACAGACTGGCCTGAAAGTGCTAAAAACGACCCGTCATCTTACTCCTCCTCCTCCTGGCCCTGGCCCACCTCCTCTTCCATCATCGCCCTAAGCGTTTTCTCTAGGAGACATAGAATTGGTATCGTCACGCTGATAACAGTGGCATCACCACTGGCCATGTTGGTGGCGTACTCTAAACAGCGCAACAGGGCACACAGGTCTCGCATGGAGGCCCAATCATTGGTGGTGAAGTGGTGCTGTTCCGCAGTGCGACTGACCCGTGCGTGCTGCAGCTGAAACTCCACTAAGGCCTGCTGCTGCTCGCACAGTCTCTCCAGCATGTGCAAGGTGGAGTTCCACCGGGTGGGCACGTCGCATATTAGGCGGTGAGCGGGAAGGCCGAAGTTCCTCTGTAGCGCTGACAGGCGAGCAGCGGCAGGATGTGAACGCCGGAAGCGCGCACAGACGGCCCGCACTTTATGCAGCAGCTCTGACATGTCTGGGTAGTTGTGAATAAACTTTTGCACCATCAAATTCAGCACATGCGCCAGGCAAGGGATGTGCGTCAAACCGGCTAGTCCCAGAGCTGCCACGAGATTTCGCCCATTATCGCACACCACCAGGCCGGGCTTGAGGCCCACCGGCAGCAACCACTGGTCGGTCTGTTGTTCAATACCCCGCCACAACTCCTGCGCGGTGTGGGCCTGTCCCCAAACATATGAGTTTCAGAATGGCCTGCTGACGTTACACCCGAGCTGTGCTGAAGTTGGTGGTGAAGGTGTGTGGCTGACTGGATGAGCTGGTGGAAGCAGAGGAGGAGGAGGAGGAAGCCGAGTAGGAGGAGGAGGCTACAGGAGGCAAAGAATGATGCCCTGTGATCCTTGGCGGCGGAAGGACGTGCGCCAAGGAACTCTCTGCCTGGGGCCCAGCCGCCACTACATTTACGCAGTGTGCAGTTAGGGAGATATAGCGTCCCTGGCCGTGCTTACTGGTCCACGTATCTGTGGTTAGGTGGACCTTGCCACAAATGGCGTTGCGCAGTGCACACTTGATTTTATCGGACACTTGCATGTGCAGGGAAGGCACGGCTGTCTTGGAGAAGTAGTGGCGGCTGGGAACCACATACAGCTGTTTGAAGCTGTCTGTGTCCACCAGCCGGAATGACAGCATTTCAAAGGCCAGTAGTTTAGAAATGCTGGCATTCAGGCCAAGGGCTCGAGGGTGACTAGGTGGGAATTTGCGCTTCCTCTCAAAGGTTTGAGAGATGGAGAGCTGAACGCTGCTGTGTGAAATAGTGGAGACGCTAGGTGACGGTGGCGGTGGTGGTGGTGGTGTCGGTGGCACATCCTCTGTTTGCTGCTCGGCAGGTGGCAACATTCCTCTCGAAAACTTCCAAACTAGCGGACTAATTTTGGGGGATCAGGTATAATAATTTTACTTCACGCCAAATGCCACAGTGGGCGTAACCTATTTATCTCCCAAAAACAAAAGAATATTATAAAAACCGTATCTTTATTGACTCTCTTAAAAATGCTCTGAAATCTTATGAGCTTAACACATATATTTAAAACCTTGGTAATGCCTCCACATAATAGTCATATGTAACTCCAAGAATGGGAAATGTGCACTATCTCCCAGCTTGGTAAGCTAGATGTGGTGGAGGGTTCTACTATGCAGAGAGCAACATGCCTTAGAGAGCGTGTTCTTTCCCTTGCACTTATAGTAGTCTCTGACACTCAGCGCTAACTCAGCTAATAAACTACCTGCTAGCACCACATACTGAAACACTTGAATGCTTACTACTGCATGTGGACTAAACCTCACTCTGGAGAGCAACTAAATAGCTCTACTATAATACTGAAAGTAACTGTATTGATACACTTGTTTCTCTAACTGGTGTGTCGGCATTAACCACAACCTAAAAGATTAACTGCCCCCCGACATGTTTCGCCACATCCATGGCTTCATCAGGGGGAAAAAGGGCAGCATTGCTCATCTCAGGTGTGCCTAGTATATTTATAGTGTATTGACATTGATCGATGTCATCCACCACCTATCAGAGCGACGACATCAGCAACACAGGACCTCCTAACGCCTACTGGATGCACCTATCATGCTGCGTTACCTTACCTGACGTGCTGCGCAGAGAGAGCCTGCGCTCACACTTGGTAGGAATTAGCCTGCAGTCGGCCGTCTGCGCAACTGCTGCGCACAAACTTCTGCTCCCACACTTAGCTGATAACTCCCTAGACTCCACTGACTGCGCAGCTGCTGCGCACAAACGCCTGCTCCCACACTTAGCCAAAAAACAAGCTAAGCCGTCTGCTCAGCCGCTGTGCTCTCCCCTCTACTTGAACACTTACAAAGAATTTACTACCTCAAGCCGCAGTTGGCATGCGCTGGAACTTAGGTAGAATTCAGTGTATGGTGAGATACTTGGCATATTGTGCACTGATAGATCGCGCTTTTATTTAGTTGGCATTGGTGCAGGGATACCAGTGGTCAGACATTAGTGTAACTCACATCGTTCCATATATGATGTGCTAGCCAGTGATGGATCTCTGTACAGCTATCTTGCAAATCATCTCTTCTTACCTTTAATTATTTTGGCGCATGGTGGTGACGTTGGTTCCCTCTCCTTCTCGGGGTTGGAGATGGTGCCTCCCCCTCCCCAAGGGGGCGATAGGCACCTTCTTCTCCTCCAACGAGAAGCGAGATGGATACTTCGCACCAGGGCGGCAGAAGGTTTGGGATTGAATGATCGTACTGATCTAGGCATGTTTATTTAGATGCCGTAATATGGGCGTTAGTCCCATTTTTTGTGCTGTACTTTTGCCCCACACCTGGCACATTTTATGCCCACTCCACCTCTGTAGTGGTCACAAACCTGTTCTAACTTACTTCCTTTTTCTTTGGTATGCTGGGATCGTGATAGATCCGCTCAGTGTGAACTGTAGCTTACAGATGTATGCTTCGGTTCTCCTTATTCTAGTGCACTCCAGTAGGACGTGTCTGGTGATGTAATGTCATCCTTTTTCATTGTCTGGCGATGTATGGACTCTGCTAGATATATTACTGTATGTTTTGCTATTTGAAATTATGTATCTTGCTGTTTGGTTTTAATCTTCTAGGAATGCCGTGGCACCGTCACTGATTTCTCAGCTGGTGAGGGAGCGTACGTCTTAAGAAGACAGGCGCATGCGCGCCTATGACGTAACAGCCTGACGAAGCGCGTTCAGCGCGAAACGGCCGTCGCTCTATCCATCGTGTGAAATTGATGGCGTCCTGCCCGACATTGCCTACATGCGATTTTCTGAAATAAAGTGAATCTCTCAACCCCACCGGTGAGTGCCGCCCCGTTTTTATCTCCATTATCAAAGACTTTTGCTCCTGTTTCTTTGGGGTTCGTGCACCGCCGAGTGTGGATTTTTACAGGGGACTGCTTGTACTGCTGTAAGTGACCGGTTTGCGGTCTGCATGCTTTCCTGTGGAGTGCCGCTCCATCCTCTCCGTTTCGTTTTTCCGACTCTTTGCCTAGGAGCTGAGCACCCGATAAAGGTTTAAGAAGCGGCATTATTTTTCAGTGCGTGCTTGGACACTGAATTATGGCAGCTGAGGAATCTAGCAGTTCCCTCCATGATGGCCGAGCAGGGGCGGACGCCTTTTTCATACAATGTAACAGCAAGGACATTTTTCAAAACATCAGTACACGATCCTTGGAGACCAAAGTGACACAATTGGCCGACAAAGAAGTACGACTCTTCTGGACAGTGGAGTCACTTCGATCATACAAAGAAAGCGGCAGAGTACCGCGCGGTTTACGTGTGTATAGGGATCCAGCACAGTTTGAACAGGACGCTACATTTGTTGAAGAGTGGCAACAGCTGCATGCCGCGTTTTCACTTCAAGTTCTTGAGCTGGTACTCAAAAGAAACACCATGGAGTACGAGAAGATAAAGGAAGATTTAGCTAAATCTAGGGATGAGCTTTCCACCCGACTCTCGGATACCCAGTTGACGACCTTTGACAAAAGATTGAATAAGAAATTGGTGTTGATACAAGCCGAGATTAAGGAAAGGAAAAAGGACAAATTCATTAGAGATAAACAGGACTATGAGTCTGGACATGTTTTTGACTGGAATGTCGCTAAGAACAATAGCAAAAAAGATTTCAAAGAGAAGATCCATACGACGCCAAAAAAGTGACTTTTGGACTAGCGAGTCTGATTCGAGTTTATCGGACGAATCCAACCAGCCCCGTAATGACTCTAATAGAACCGAAAGTGGCCCTTTAGAAGGCGCATTAGAAGGGGCCGGAGAAAAACAGAAAGAAGTCAGAAAGTCCGGGCGTACAAGGAAACAGGTGTCGTGGAGGAAATAGCCACCCCCTCGACACCCGATATTGAACCCTTGGATGATACCTTGGTGGTCAATTTGACTGGCCGCGATTTGCCGTCGGGCTGCACTCGAGCCCTCAGCCGAGGACTCGGGTTCAGTCTGACTGAGCAGTTCGATCCAGTCACCTTTGAAATTGACCTTTTCAAGGCCATTAGGAAATTATGTCTGCATAAAACGTTCAGTAATATTCCCCAGGATGCCATTCCTAAACCGGAAGGACAACGTCCGCTCTGCCCTGATCCTTTTGCTTTTTTTATATCTACAAAATTCAGTGCTAACGAGTTGCAGTGTTTAGAGTTCTTATCAGGAGAGGTGTTAACTGACCAAGAAGTCACGTCTAGTGGTGAAGCTACCTTTACAGGTGGTGTTAAATCAACCCTTTGCCCCCCTATGCCTGCCGGTACGAGCATTGACATCTTTCATCACCAAGTGATGAGAGATGTGCGAGCAATTTTGTACCCGAAGGCCCCTGACAACATAGGTGTCGAAGAGCGCCAGGCGCTCAATTGGTTACGTGCTCAGGAGGATATCATAGTAAAACCGGCAGACAAGGGGGGTAATGTGGTTCTCATGTCCAGGTCATATTATGTCGACGAAGCTTTGAGACAGTTGAGGGACTCCGACACTTATGAAGTGATACGGGGGGACCCTACTGTGGCCATTAAAGGCCAGCTTGAGTGCTTGATTCGCAATTATGTAGGCAAGGGCTTCTTAGCCGAAAATATGATAGGAAAATTGATACCTGCTTCCCCGTCCAGACCTTGTTGGTATTTCCTCCCTAAGATACATAAGTCCCTGACCCACCCCCCGGGTCGCCCCATTGTCTCGGGGGTTGGGTCAGTGACGGAGCCTCTATCTAAATACCTAGATTGGCTACTGAGACCGTTACTTCCCAGCGCCCCAGCTTATCTCAAGGACACGAACGACTTTCTGTTGTCCTTGGAACAAGTGCACTGGCAGGTTGGGTTTCATCTCGTCTTGCTGGATGTCGAGAGCCTCTACACCCGCATCCCACACGATGGGGGTGTGGAGGCCATACGTGACATCCTAGAAAGTGCAGGCAGGAGTACGCTGTTTTCTAATTTTGTGTGTGAAGCGCTGCACCTCATACTCGCGAATAATGCATTCAAGTTTGGCAACGATTGGTACAGACAGAAACTGGGGACCGCGATGGGGACCCCAGTTTCATGTACATTTGCCAACATGTATCTCGCTAGATTGGAGGACAGGCTTGTTTTCTCAGTGTCTAATCCTTTTTCCCAGTTCCTGAAATGCTTCTTCCGTTATGTCGATGACGTTTTCATTGTGTGGTCAGGTAATAGGGACCAATGCGAGGAGTTTGTACATTACCTCAATAATAGCGCCATGGGTATGAAATTCACCCTGAATTTCGGGGGTTCACGACTGGAGTTTCTGGATGTGGCTGTGGTGGCGGGTAGCGACGGTTTGGTCACGGAGGGCTTTCGTAAGCCCACGGCGACCAACTCCTTGCTCCGCCATGACAGCTTCCATCCCGAAACAGTAAAGAGGTCGTTACCATACGGGCAGTTTATTAGGTTACGTAGAATTAACAGTGAGGTGGAAGGATACCGACGACAAGCGTTGGAACTGAAGCATCGATTGATGGAAAGGGGCTATCCCCAACTTGCCCTTGACAGAGACATGGAAGAGGTAGAGAAGAAGTTCTCCCAAGCTGACCTTTTACATAAAAATAGGGACTGGAATAGATCGAAGGCACCTAATAAGAATTTTGACACAGGTAGATTTGTGTTCTCCTTTAAATTTAGCCCGATGGCGGACGTAATACGCACCGCCATCCATAAGAATTGGGACATACTCAAACGGGATGGCACCCTTACGGAGTTGACTGAACAGAGACCTATTATTGCATTTAGACGTAGCCATACGTTGCGCGACAAACTAGTCAGGAGTAGATTACTGCCTGCACGGTCAACTCAATGGCTCAATATGAACCGTCCTGTAGGCAATTTCAAGTGTGGCAGTTGTTCTTTTTGCCAATATAATTCGTGCAAGAGGACCTTAGTGGTCGCAGGCTTACACCATAGAGTGGGCAGCTTTATTAACTGTAGGAGCACCTATGTGGTTTACATGTTAAGTTGCACCTGCGGACGCTTTTACATAGGCAAAACCATTAGGTGCCTGTACGAACGAATTCGTGAACACTTTAATTCCATCACCTCAGGAAAAGGCTGCCCTAAAGTAATAGAACATGTGAATTTGGCGCATGGTGGTGACGTTGGTTCCCTCTCCTTCTCGGGGTTGGAGATGGTGCCTCCCCCTCCCCAAGGGGGCGATAGGCACCTTCTTCTCCTCCAACGAGAAGCGAGATGGATACTTCGCACCAGGGCGGCAGAAGGTTTGGGATTGAATGATCGTACTGATCTAGGCATGTTTATTTAGATGCCGTAATATGGGCGTTAGTCCCATTTTTTGTGCTGTACTTTTGCCCCACACCTGGCACATTTTATGCCCACTCCACCTCTGTAGTGGTCACGAACCTGTTCTAACTTACTTCCTTTTTCTTTGGTATGCTGGGATCGTGATAGATCCGCTCAGTGTGAACTGTAGCTTACAGATGTATGCTTCGGTTCTCCTTATTCTGGTGCACTCCAGTAGGACGTGTCTGGTGATGTAATGTCATCCTTTTTCATTGTCTGGCGATGTATGGACTCTGCTAGATATATTACTGTATGTTTTGCTATTTGAAATTATGTATCTTGCTGTTTGGTTTTAATCTTCTAGGAATGCCGTGGCACCGTCACTGATTTCTCAGCTGGTGAGGGAGCGTACGGCTTAAGAAGACAGGCGCATGCGCGCCTATGACGTAACAGCCTGACGAAGCGCGTTCAGCGCGAAACGGCCGTCGCTCTATCCATCGTGTGAAATTGATGGCGTCCTGCCCGACATTGCCTACATGCGATTTTCTGAAATAAAGTGAATCTCTCAACCCCACCGGTGAGTGCCGCCCCGTTCTTATCTCCATTATCAAAGACATAGTGTTAATTTTGCTTAGATGCTGTCCTATACGTTTTCTGAGCTCTTGGGAAGATTTTCCCACATATAGCTTACGGCATGGACACCTAGCTATATACACAACGCCCTTGGTTTTGCAGTTAATGTAATCTCTAATTTCATACTCTTTCCCATCAACAGGATTCTGAAAGGACTTACATCTCTGGATCAACGGACAGTACACACAGTCACCACACGGGTAAGTGCCAGTGATAGTGGATTTTAGCCATGTTTGAGGTTGTTTTGTCTGGAAAAAGCTGTGGACAAGCAAGTCCTTCAGATTTTTTCCTCTGCGGTAGGTCACTGATGGTCGTGCTGTTATCACATTTCTCAAATCGTTATCCGCCCAAAGGACGTGCCAGTGTCAATTAAGAATCTGGAAAATCTGATTGTTTTGGGCATCATAAGTCCCTATACATCTAACAATCCGTGCCCGGTCGTCCCTTTTTACGGTTGTTAGCAAGTTTACCCTTTTCGTGTTTTTAGCTTTAGCGTACGCTCGATGTAAGACTCGCTTAGGATACCCTCTATCCCTAAATCGCTTGTACAGTAACTCGCTTTCTTTTTCAAATGCCAGTTTACTGGAACAATTCCTTCGCGCCCTAATATATTGTCCAGTCGGTATGCCCATTTTTAGTGGCTTAGGATGGAAACTACTCCAGTGCAACAAATTATTAGTCGCCGTAGGTTTACGAAAAATTTCGGTTTGAATACTGCCATCTGATGTTAGTGTCAATCTTAAATCCAAAAAAGTAATAGTGGTGTTGTGAATTTCGGATGTGAATGTCATTCCTATTGTGTTCTCATTAAGTGCCAAAACATTAAGTGCCACTTTTGTTTTGGCACTTAATGAGAACACAAGGTAGAATACACTGAATTCTACCTAAGTTCCAGCGCATGCCAACTGCGGCTTGAGGTAGTAAATTCTTTGTAAGTGTTCGAGTAGAGGGGAGAGCACAGCGGCTGCGCAGACGGCTTAGCTTGTTTTTTGGCTGTGTGGGAGCAGGCGTTTGTGCGCAGCAGCTGCGCAGTCAGTGGAGTCTAGGGAGTTATCAGCTAAGTGTGGGAGCAGAAGTTTGTGCGCAGCAGTTGCGCAGACGGCCGACTGCAGGCTAATTCCTACCAAGTGTGAGCGCAGGCTCTCTCTGCGCAGCACGTCAGGTAAGGTAACGCAGCATGATAGGTGCATCCAGTAGGCGTTAGGAGGTCCTGTGTTGCTGATGTCGTTGCTCTGATAGGTGGTGGATGACATCGATCAATGTCAATACACTATAAATATACTAGGCACACCTGAGATGAGCAATGCTGCCCTTTTTTCCCCTGATGAAGCCATGGATGTGGCGAAACATGTCGGGGGGCAGTTAATCTTTTAGGTTGTGGTTAATGCCGACACACCAGTTAGAGAAACAAGTGTATCAATACAGTTACTTTCAGTATTATAGTAGAGCTATTTAGTTGCTCTCCAGAGTGAGGGTTAGTCCACATGCAGTAGTAAGCATTCAAGTGTTTCAGTATGTGATGCTAGCAGGTAGTTCATTAGCTGAGTTAGCGCTGAGTGTCAGAGACTACTATAAGTGCAAGGGAAAGAACACGCTCTCTAAGGCATGTTGCTCTCTGCATAGTGGAACCCTCCACCACATCTAGCTTACCAAGCTGGGAGATAGTGCACATTTCCCATTCTTGGAGTTACATATGACTATTATGTGGAGGCATTACCAAGGTTTTAAATATATGTGTTAAGCTCATAAGATTTCAGAGCATTTTTAAGAGAGTCAATAAAGATACGGTTTTTATAATATTCTTTTGTTTTTGGGAGATAAATAGGTTACGCCCACTGTGGCATTTGGCGTGAAGTAACATTCCTCTCGAGGCGGAAGCCGAGGCAGCAGCGGTAGAGGGAGCAGGGGGAGCCAGAGCGGGTTCCTTGTTTTTAAGGTGTGTACTCTACTGCAGTTCATGCTTTGCATGTAGATGCCTGATCATGCAGGTGGTGCTCAGGTTAAGAACGTTAATGCCTCGCCTCAGGGTCTGATGGCACAGCGTGCAAACCACTCTGGTCTTGTCCTCAGCACATTGTTTGAAGAAGTGCCATGCCAGGGAACTCCTTGAAGATGCCTTTGGGGTGCTGGGTCCCTGTTGGCGCTGGCCAATAGCAGGCGAACTCTCTGGATGGCGGCTGTTCTGCTTTTGCCCCCTGCTCCCTCTTTGGCTTTGCTGTTGTCTCGGTCTCACCACTGCCTCTTCCTCTGAACTATTTAAGTCAGTGGCACGACCTTCAGTCCATGTGGGGTCTAAGACCTCATCGTCCTCTGCATCGTCTTCCACCCAGTCTTCCTCCCTGACCTCCTCCTGTTCAGTCTGCACACTGCAATAAGACGCGGCAGTGGGCACCAGTGTTTCGTCATCATCAGAGACTCGGTCACTCTGCTGTGGTGGTATTCCCATGTCCTCATCATCTGGATACATAAGTGGTTGTGCGTCAGTGCATGGAATGTCTTCCACCGCTGGGGAAGGGATAGGTGGACGCCCCTGGAAAACAGTGGGAGCAGAGTCTTCAAACAGAAGAAGAGACTGCTGCATAACTTGAGGCTCAGCCAGTTTCCCTGATATGCATGGGGGTGATGTGACAGACTGATGGGCTTGGTTTTCAGGTGCCACCTGTGCGCTTTCCGCAGAAGACTGGGCGGAAGACAATGTGGTGAACGTGCTGGAAGCACTGTCGGCCACCCAATCGACTAATGCCTGTACCTGCTCAGGCCTTACCATCCGCATAACGGCATTGGGCCCCACCAAATATCGCTGTAAATTCTGCCGGCTACTTGAGGGAGTTGGTTCACTACTTTGTGCGCCTGAGGCCGAACGGCCACGTCCTCTGCCAGCAACAGAGGCTCCACGGACACCACCACGAACGCGTCCTCGTCCCTTAATAGAATGTTTCCTCATTGTTGCGATTCAACTCGCACCACAATAAAATATATTATTTTTTAGCCCCAAAATTCCCACACTGGAAGATATAATTCCTTTTTCCGGTATTAATTACAAGAACACTGCTGCTAATTGGACACCAGATTTTTTATAATGCTAGTTTTGGTACATAGATTCCACACGGGAGATATAATTCCTTTTACAGGAGTAAAACGTGAGGCCTAGTTTTTCTGGTCTACCAAACACCAGATTGATTAAATTGGCCTTTTTTCAGCAAAATTACAACACTGGACAATAATGCCTTTTGGCGGTATTAATTACAAGAACACTGCTGCTAATTGGACACCAGATTTTTATAATGCTAGTTTTGGTACATAGATCCCCACACGGGGAAATATAATTGCTTTTTAGAGGAGTGAAAACGTGAGGCCTAGTTTTTCTGGTCTAACAAACACCAGATTGATAAAATTGGCCTTTTTTTCACCAAAATTACAACACTGGACAATAATGCCTTTTGGCGGTATTAATTACAAGAACACTGCTGCTAATTGGACACCAGATTTTTTATAATGCTAGTTTTGGTACATAGATCCCCACACGGGGAAATATAATTCCTTTTTAGAGGAGTGAAAACGTGAGGCCGAGTTTTTCTGGTCTAACAAACACCAGATAGATTAAATTGGCCTTTTTTTCAGCAAAATTACAACACTGGACAATAATGCCTTTTGGCGGTATTAATTACAAGAACACTGCTGCTAATTGGACACCAGATTTTTTATAATGCTAGTTTTGGTACATAGATCCCCACACGGGGAAATATAATTGCTTTTTAGAGGAGTGAAAACGTGAGGCCTAGTTTTTCTGGTCTAACAAACACCAGATTGATTAAATTGGCCTTTTTTTCAGCAAAGTTACAACACTGGACAATAATGCCTTTTGGCGGTATTAATTACAAGAACACTGCTGCTAATTGGACACCAGATTTTTATAATGCTAGTTTTGGTACATAGATCCCCACACGGGAAATATAATTGCTTTTAGAGGAGTGAAAACGTGAGGCCTAGTTTTTCTGGTCTAACAAACACCAGATTGATTAAATTGGCCTTTTTTCACCAAAATTACAACACTGGACAATAATGCCTTTTGGCGGTATTAATTACAAGAACACTGCTGCTAATTGGACACCAGATTTTTATAATGCTAGTTTTGGTACATAGATCCCCACACGGGAAATATAATTCCTTTTAGAGGAGTGAAAACGTGAGGCCGAGTTTTTCTGGTCTAACAAACACCAGATAGATTAAATTGGCCTTTTTTTCAGCAAAATTACAACACTGGACAATAATGCCTTTTGGCGGTATTAATTACAAGAACACTGCTGCTAATTGGACACCAGATTTTTATAATGCTAGTTTTGGTACATAGATCCCCACACGGGAAATATAATTGCTTTTAGAGGAGTGAAAACGTGAGGCCTAGTTTTTCTGGTCTAACAAACACCAGATTGATAAAATTGGCCTTTTTTCAGCAAAGTTACAACACTGGACAATAATGCCTTTTGGCGGTATTAATTACAAGAACACTGCTGCTAATTGGACACCAGATTTTTATAATGCTAGTTTTGGTACATAGATCCCCACACGGGAAATATAATTCCTTTTAGAGGAGTGAAAACGTGAGGCCGAGTTTTTCTGGTCTAACAAACACCAGATAGATTAAATTGGCCTTTTTTCAGCAAAATTACAACACTGGACAATAATGCCTTTTGGCGGTATTAATTACAAGAACACTGCTGCTAATTGGACACCAGATTTTTATAATGCTAGTTTTGGTACATAGATCCCCACACGGGAAATATAATTCCTTTTAGAGGAGTGAAAACGTGAGGCCGAGTTTTTCTGGTCTAACAAACACCAGATTGATTAAATTGGCCTTTTTTCAGCAAAATTACAACACTGGACAATAATGCCTTTTGGCGGTATTAATTACAAGAACACTGCTGCTAATTGGACACCAGATTTTTTATAATGCTAGTTTTGGTACATAGATCCCCACACGGGGAAATATAATTGCTTTTAGAGGAGTGAAAACGTGAGGCCTAGTTTTTCTGGTCTAACAAACACCAGATTGATTAAATTGGCCTTTTTTCAGCAAAATTACAACACTGGACAATAATGCCTTTTGGCGGTATTAATTACAAGAACACTGCTGCTAATTGGACACCAGATTTTTTATAATGCTAGTTTTGGTACATAGATCCCCACACGGGAAATATAATTGCTTTTTAGAGGAGTGAAAACGTGAGGCCTAGTTTTTCTGGTCTAACAAACACCAGATTGATTAAATTGGCCTTTTTTCAGCAAAATTACAACACTGGACAATAATGCCTTTTGGCGGTATTAATTACAAGAACACTGCTGCTAATTGGACACCAGATTTTTTATAATGCTAGTTTTGGTACATAGATCCCCACACGGGGAAATATAATTGCTTTTTAGAGGAGTGAAAACGTGAGGCCTAGTTTTTCTGGTCTAACAAACACCAGATTGATTAAATTGGCCTTTTTTTCAGCAAAATTACAACACTGGACAATAATGCCTTTTGGCGGTATTAATTACAAGAACACTGCTGCTAATTGGACACCAGATTTTTTATAATGCTAGTTTTGGTACATAGATCCCCACACGGGAAATATAATTCCTTTTAGAGGAGTGAAAACGTGAGGCCGAGTTTTTCTGGTCTAACAAACACCAGATTGATTAAATTGGCCTTTTTTTCAGCAAAATTACAACACTGGACAATAATGCCTTTTGGCGGTATTAATTACAAGAACACTGCTGCTAATTGGACACCAGATTTTTTATAATGCTAGTTTTGGTACATAGATCCCCACACGGGGAAATATAATTCCTTTTAGAGGAGTGAAAACGTGAGGCCGAGTTTTTCTGGTCTAACAAACACCAGATTGATTAAATTGGCCTTTTTTCAGCAAAATTACAACACTGGACAATAATGCCTTTTGGCGGTATTAATTACAAGAACACTGCTGCTAATTGGACACCAGATTTTTTATAATGCTAGTTTTGGTACATAGATCCCCACACGGGAAATATAATTGCTTTTTAGAGGAGTGAAAACGTGAGGCCTAGTTTTTCTGGTCTAACAAACACCAGATTGATTAAATTGGCCTTTTTTTCAGCAAAATTACAACACTGGACAATAATGCCTTTTGGCGGTATTAATTACAAGAACACTGCTGCTAATTGGACACCAGATTTTTATAATGCTAGTTTTGGTACATAGATCCCCACACGGGGAAATATAATTCCTTTTAGAGGAGTGAAAACGTGAGGCCTAGTTTTTCTGGTCTAACAAACACCAGATTGATTAAATTGGCCTTTTTTTCAGCAAAATTACAACACTGGACAATAATGCCTTTTGGCGGTATTAATTACAAGAACACTGCTGCTAATTGGACACCAGATTTTTATAATGCTAGTTTTGGTACATAGATCCCCACACGGGAAATATAATTGCTTTTAGAGGAGTGAAAACGTGAGGCCTAGTTTTTCTGGTCTAACAAACACCAGATTGATTAAATTGGCCTTTTTTTCAGCAAAATTACAACACTGGACAATAATGCCTTTTGGCGGTATTAATTACAAGAACACTGCTGCTAATTGGACACCAGATTTTTTATAATGCTAGTTTTGGTACATAGATCCCCACACGGGGAAATATAATTGCTTTTAGAGGAGTGAAAACGTGAGGCCTAGTTTTTCTGGTCTAACAAACACCAGATTGATTAAATTGGCCTTTTTTTCAGCAAAATTACAACACTGGACAATAATGCCTTTTGGCGGTATTAATTACAAGAACACTGCTGCTAATTGGACACCAGATTTTTTATAATGCTAGTTTTGGTACATAGATCCCCACACGGGGAAATATAATTCCTTTTAGAGGAGTGAAAACGTGAGGCCGAAGTTTCTTCTGGTCTAACAAACACCAGATTGATTAAATTGGCCTTTTTTTCAGCAAAATTACAACACTGGACAATAATGCCTTTTGGCGGTATTAATTACAAGAACACTGCTGCTAATTGGACACCAGATTTTTTATAATGCTAGTTTTGGTACATAGATCCCCACACGGGAAATATAATTGCTTTTAGAGGAGTGAAAACGTGAGGCCTAGTTTTTCTGGTCTAACAAACACCAGATTGATTAAATTGGCCTTTTTTCAGCAAAATTACAACACTGGACAATAATGCCTTTTGGCGGTATTAATTACAAGAACACTGCTGCTAATTGGACACCAGATTTTTTATAATGCTAGTTTTGGTACATAGATCCCCACACGGGGAAATATAATTGCTTTTAGAGGAGTGAAAACGTGAGGCCTAGTTTTTCTGGTCTAACAAACACCAGATTGATTAAATTGGCCTTTTTTCAGCAAAATTACAACACTGGACAATAATGCCTTTTGGCGGTATTAATTACAAGAACACTGCTGCTAATTGGACACCAGATTTTTATAATGCTAGTTTTGGTACATAGATCCCCACACGGGAAATATAATTGCTTTTTAGAGGAGTGAAAACGTGAGGCCGAGTTTTTCTGGTCTAACAAACACCAGATTGATTAAATTGGCCTTTTTTTCAGCAAAATTACAACACTGGACAATAATGCCTTTTGGCGGTATTAATTACAAGAACACTGCTGCTAATTGGACACCAGATTTTTTATAATGCTAGTTTTGGTACATAGATCCCCACACGGGGAAATATAATTGCTTTTTAGAGGAGTGAAAACGTGAGGCCGAGTTTTTCTGGTCTAACAAACACCAGATTGATTAAATTGGCCTTTTTTCAGCAAAATTACAACACTGGACAATAATGCCTTTGGCGGTATTAATTACAAGAACACTGCTGCTAATTGGACACCAGATTTTTTATAATGCTAGTTTTGGTACATAGATCCCCACACGGGGAAATATAATTGCTTTTTAGAGGAGTGAAAACGTGAGGCCGAAGTTTTTCTGGTCTAACAAACACCAGATTGATTAAATTGGCCTTTTTTTCAGCAAAATTACAACACTGGACAATAATGCCTTTTGGCGGTATTAATTACAAGAACACTGCTGCTAATTGGACACCAGATTTTTTATAATGCTAGTTTTGGTACATAGATCCCCACACGGGAAATATAATTGCTTTTTAGAGGAGTGAAAACGTGAGGCCTAGTTTTTCTGGTCTAACAAACACCAGATTGATTAAATTGGCCTTTTTTTCAGCAAAATTACAACACTGGACAATAATGCCTTTTGGCGGTATTAATTACAAGAACACTGCTGCTAATTGGACACCAGATTTTTTATAATGCTAGTTTTGGTACATAGATCCCCACACGGGGAAATATAATTGCTTTTTAGAGGAGTGAAAACGTGAGGCCTAGTTTTTCTGGTCTAACAAACACCAGATTGATTAAATTGGCCTTTTTTCAGCAAAATTACAACACTGGACAATAATGCCTTTTGGCGGTATTAATTACAAGAACACTGCTGCTAATTGGACACCAGATTTTTATAATGCTAGTTTTGGTACATAGATCCCCACACGGGAAATATAATTCCTTTTAGAGGAGTGAAAACGTGAGGCCGAGTTTTTCTGGTCTAACAAACACCAGATTGATTAAATTGGCCTTTTTTCAGCAAAATTACAACACTGGACAATAATGCCTTTTGGCGGTATTAATTACAAGAACACTGCTGCTAATTGGACACCAGATTTTTTATAATGCTAGTTTTGGTACATAGATCCCCACACGGGGAAATATAATTGCTTTTTAGAGGAGTGAAAACGTGAGGCCTAGTTTTTCTGGTCTAACAAACACCAGATTGATTAAATTGGCCTTTTTTTCAGCAAAATTACAACACTGGACAATAATGCCTTTTGGCGGTATTAATTACAAGAACACTGCTGCTAATTGGACACCAGATTTTTTATAATGCTAGTTTTGGTACATAGATCCCCACACGGGAAATATAATTCCTTTTAGAGGAGTGAAAACGTGAGGCCGTAGTTTTTCTGGTCTAACAAACACCAGATTGATTAAATTGGCCTTTTTTTCAGCAAAATTACAACACTGGACAATAATGCCTTTTGGCGGTATTAATTACAAGAACACTGCTGCTAATTGGACACCAGATTTTTATAATGCTAGTTTTGGTACATAGATCCCCACACGGGAAATATAATTGCTTTTTAGAGGAGTGAAAACGTGAGGCCTAGTTTTTCTGGTCTAACAAACACCAGATTGATTAAATTGGCCTTTTTTCAGCAAAATTACAACACTGGACAATAATGCCTTTTGGCGGTATTAATTACAAGAACACTGCTGCTAATTGGACACCAGATTTTTATAATGCTAGTTTTGGTACATAGATCCCCACACGGGGAAATATAATTGCTTTTAGAGGAGTGAAAACGTGAGGCCTAGTTTTTCTGGTCTAACAAACACCAGATTGATTAAATTGGCCTTTTTTCAGCAAAATTACAACACTGGACAATAATGCCTTTTGGCGGTATTAATTACAAGAACACTGCTGCTAATTGGACACCAGATTTTTATAATGCTAGTTTTGGTACATAGATCCCCACACGGGGAAATATAATTGCTTTTTAGAGGAGTGAAAACGTGAGGCCTAGTTTTTCTGGTCTAACAAACACCAGATTGATTAAATTGGCCTTTTTTTCAGCAAAATTACAACACTGGACAATAATGCCTTTTGGCGGTATTAATTACAAGAACACTGCTGCTAATTGGACACCAGATTTTTATAATGCTAGTTTTGGTACATAGATCCCCACACGGGAAATATAATTGCTTTTTAGAGGAGTGAAAACGTGAGGCCGAGTTTTTCTGGTCTAACAAACACCAGATTGATTAAATTGGCCTTTTTTTCAGCAAAATTACAACACTGGACAATAATGCCTTTTGGCGGTATTAATTACAAGAACACTGCTGCTAATTGGACACCAGATTTTTTATAATGCTAGTTTTGGTACATAGATCCCCACACGGGGAAATATAATTCCTTTTAGAGGAGTGAAAACGTGAGGCCGAGTTTTTCTGGTCTAACAAACACCAGATTGATTAAATTGGCCTTTTTTTCAGCAAAATTACAACACTGGACAATAATGCCTTTTGGCGGTATTAATTACAAGAACACTGCTGCTAATTGGACACCAGATTTTTATAATGCTAGTTTTGGTACATAGATCCCCACACGGGGAAATATAATTGCTTTTAGAGGAGTGAAAACGTGAGGCCTAGTTTTTCTGGTCTAACAAACACCAGATTGATTAAATTGGCCTTTTTTTCAGCAAAATTACAACACTGGACAATAATGCCTTTTGGCGGTATTAATTACAAGAACACTGCTGCTAATTGGACACCAGATTTTTATAATGCTAGTTTTGGTACATAGATCCCCACACGGGAAATATAATTCCTTTTAGAGGAGTGAAAACGTGAGGCCGAGTTTTTCTGGTCTAACAAACACCAGATTGATTAAATTGGCCTTTTTTCAGCAAAATTACAACACTGGACAATAATGCCTTTTGGCGGTATTAATTACAAGAACACTGCTGCTAATTGGACACCAGATTTTTATAATGCTAGTTTTGGTACATAGATCCCCACACGGGAAATATAATTCCTTTTAGAGGAGTGAAAACGTGAGGCCGAGTTTTTCTGGTCTAACAAACACCAGATTGATTAAATTGGCCTTTTTTCAGCAAAATTACAACACTGGACAATAATGCCTTTTGGCGGTATTAATTACAAGAACACTGCTGCTAATTGGACACCAGATTTTTTATAATGCTAGTTTTGGTACATAGATCCCCACACGGGTAAATATAATTCCTTTTAGAGGAGTGAAAACGTGAGGCCTAGTTTTTCTGGTCTAACAAACACCAGATTGATTAAATTGGCCTTTTTTCACCAAAATTACAACACTGGACGATATAATGCCTTTTGGCGGTATTAATTACAAGAGGACTGCTGGTATTTCAGAACACCGGAATTGTTAAAATGCTAGTTTTGCTAGATAAATTTCCCACACTGGGAGAAATATTGCCTAAGCCTTTTACAGTATTAATTACAACAGGAGTGCTTCTTCTGGTCTAACACCAGAATAATTTTATTATTACGGTGAAAGCTTTTTCTAATTTATATTTCTGGCACATAAAAAAAAATATTTCTGGCTGACAGTATTGGACAAAGTAGTGGCACTGGCTAGCCTAGCTGGAACAGCACATTCATGGGATTTGCTATCCAAGTGGGTTACTTTCAGTTTCACCACTGATATATTAAATATCTTTGCAGTTAGTATGGGTGACACAAGCACAGCCAAACCCCTGATGTATTATATCTATGAAAAAATCGACTATTACATTAGATTAATGGACGTTGTGGCAGCTTTTGCTGTAGCACCACAAGTCCCAAAATGGCCGCCGCCTATCAGCCAAGTAACATGTGCCAGAAAACAGTCTGCCCAGCCAGAAAAAAATTGACTTTGACTGAGCAGCTGAATCGCTGTTGTTCTGATTCACAGGTGTAGATTTTTAACTTCTTTGGAGCTTTGGTTTACACTCTGTGGCAGCAAGTGCTGGCGCACCACAAGTCCCAAAATGGCCACCGCCGGTCAGCCCAGTTACATGTGCCAGTAAAAATCGCTCTGGCCAGTCTCAACAAAATAGTGACTTTCAGTGAACAGCTCAGCTGAGTTGTTCTGATGCACAGGTGTAGAAAGGTAGATCACTTCTTTATCCCTGCCTATCTCGCCCTCACAGAAGCTGCATCCTCTCCCTACACTAGTCAGAGCAGTGTGACGTGCGGCGCTACGTGACTCCAGCTTAAATAGAGGCTGGGTCACATGCTGCACTTGGCCAATCACAGCCATGCCATTAGTAGGCATGGCTGTGATGGGCTCTTAGGGCAAGAAGTAAAACGCTAGCTGATTGGCTGCTGTGCAGCCCTTCAGAAAGCGGGAAGTAATCGACGAACACCGGACCCGAACCCGAACTTTTTTGAAAATGTCCGGGTTCGGGTCCGTGTCACGGACACCCCAAAATTCGGTACGGACCCGAACGATTCTCGAACTGTTCGCTCAACACTAATCAGGAGACCACAGACTGGCAAATTGACATAGTGTGGAGGTGGCAGCAGCATCAGGAGACCACAGAGTGGCAAGGTGACATAGTGTGGAGGTGGCTGCAGCATCAGGAGACCACAGAGTGGCAAGGTGACATAGTGTGGAGGTGGTAGCAGCATCAGAAGACCACAGAGTGATCCTGTGACAGAGTGTGGAGGTGGGTGGCAATACCAGTAGCACCTGTACCACCACAGTGTGTCTAGGTCCTCTGCCTCATCTTCCTCATTGCCCTGTAGCTCCTCTGGCTGCTCCTACTCCTCCACTCTTGTCACCTGTGTCGAAAAACAACCCATTTTGCTTCACATTGCTTGTGTTCCAATGTCCTCCTCCTCCAGTTCAGCTACCACAGGGCTCATGTGGCCGTGAGATCTAGGCACCAGATCTCCAGTCCCCTGACCAGCCAGATTTACCAGGATCTGTTCCAGGACATGAAGCAGTGGAATGACCTTGTACATCCAGTAGTCCTGGCAATTGACAAATAACGTGGCCTCCTCAAAGGACCTGAGCAAATGGCAGGTGTCAGGCATGAGCTGCCACTGGCTGACATCGTAGTTAAATAGTAGAGTACTCCTGTCCGCTTGGATCATCAAGAAATCGTTTATGGCCTTTCTCTGTTCGTATAGTCGGTCTAACATATGGTGGGGGGAATTCCAACGGGTGGAAACGTCACATATCAGTCTATGTTGGGCGATGCCGTTCTGCCGCTGCAGCTTAAGGAGGGTGTGCTTTGCATTGTACGAGTGGCTGAAGTGCATGCAAAGTTTTCTGGCCATTTTTAGGATGTCTTGCAGATTGGTGCAAGACTTAAGGAACCGCTTGACAACCAGATTGAACACGTGTGACATGCAGGGTGCATGGCTCAGCCATCCTTGATGCAGCGCCGACAGCATGTTCTTCCCGTTGTCGGTCACCATGGTTCCGATTTTGAGTTGTCACCAGGATTTGATTTCTTGATGATGAACACAGAGCAGTTCCTCCCCTGTGTGACTCAGTTCACCCAGGGAAACGTGGTGCAGAACAGCGTGACACCACCATGCCCTGCACATGTGGTATGCTGGAGGGGCACTGTAAATTGTCCCTGCAGTGGAGGCTGAGGACACGATGGAGGATGAGAAGGAAGGGGCGGACAATGGACATTGTCGCAGGACCAATGGCGTGAGAACGTGGAGGCGGAAGCGGCATCACCTGGCAAAGTTGCTGGTGTGGCTTTGTAGGAACCACATTCACCCAGTGGGCCATAAATGACATGTATTGTCCCTGACCGTAGTTACAACTCCAGATGACGGTCCTGCTGTGTACTTTGGCAGACAAATACAGGCTTAAGGACTGGCCCACCTTCTGTTCTACATACATGTGCAGGGCTGGTACTGCCTTTTGGGAAAATAAATGATGGCTTGGTACTCTCCACCTTGGCTCGGTACAAGCCATTAGTTCTCTGAAAGGTGCAGAGTCCACCCCTTGGGAAAGGAGGGACTGCAGCACCAGCAACTTGTACAGGAGCACATTCAGCGCCGTTGGATGACTGCACGCAAACTGTTGTCACTTGGCAATCTCTTCGTTGATCGATTGCTGACGGAATGACTGATGAGGAGTAGGAGGAGGAGCAGGACCATCAGGACCAGCAGATGATGGGAAGGACAGACGGCTCCTTTCGGCTGAGGTGGTGGATATTTGACTGCCTGTAATCGGGTGCATGCCACTGGGTGATGCAGCTATTGCTGCTGCAGGCTGGGCCACCACACCGGAGCCATGGTTCTCCCTGGCCACTTTATGGGGAAACTACATATGTTAACGTAGGGCCGTGGTGTCAACATTAGCACCTTAACCACGCTTCACCTTCTGCCCACAGATTCTACAAATGGAAGGCAGTTTTTTTTTTTGTTTTTGCATTTTTGTTTTGCACTCCCTGCCTTTCCAGAGCCATAACTTTTTTTTTGTCTGTTCACATAGCCATATGAGGGCTTGTTTTTTCCAGGACAAGTTTAACTTTCCAACTCCACCATTTAATATTGGATATATTGTAGTGTAGCAATTCCACCACAGTTTTACGGGTTATTTATTTATGATGCTCGATGTGCGATAAAACTTACCAGTTACTTTTATTCTACAGGTCAGTATGAATCCGGTGATACCTTATATGTATAGTTTTTTTCTTGCTTTTTGATAAAAGTAATAAAGTTGGAAAAAATCAGTTTTATTTTTTTGTCGCCATTTTTTGACCCCTCTAACTTTTTTGTAATTATGTGTACGGAGCTCTGTGGGGGATTATTTTTTGTGGGGCAATCTGAACTTTTCATTGGTACGATTCTGGGGTGAGTATTTTGATCACTTTTAATTAAATTTTTTTGCAGAAATTGAAGTGACCAAAAACGGCGAATCGGCCATTTTGATGCTTTTTTACTTTTTGCTGTTTGCCATATTTTTACGTTTTTATACTATGGGCGTTTTCGGACATCTTGACACCCATGAAATTTATTATTATTTTTTTTTTTTAGTTCTTTTATTTTTATTTAGGAAAAGGGGGGTGATTTGAATTTTTGTTTTTTTATTTTTAAAAACTTTATGTATTTATTTTTTTTACACTTTTTTATAGTTCCCATAGGGAAATATAACAAGCAGTCATTAGATTGCTATTCTCATAGACCCCAATGCACTAGCATTGCAGTCTATGAGAAAATTGATAGTTTCATATGGAGCCCTATTACAGGCAAGGGCTCCATAGGAAATACTCTGCAGCAGCATCCTATCATTCACAAAGACAAGGGTTGCTGCACACATGCTCCGGCTCCTCCGATTGCTGCAGGGGGAGCCGGAACATCACCGGAAGAGCGCGTTTCCAGTGTTTAACACACTCAAATGGTCAGGAATAACCACAGCATCTGAGGGGTTAAATATCCATGATCGGCATTACTGCCGGTCACGTAGATTAGCCAGGGTGTCTGCTATAAGAAACAGTAGGCCAACTGAAGCTATGGCACCAGCTCCGCTCAGGAGCGGGCGCGATCTTTAAAGGCCCGGCCAGTGCAGTACTAGTACGGCTATGGTCGGTAAAGGGTTAATATCAGCCTTAAAGGGATTTTCCGAAAAAAAATATTGATGACCTATCCATGTGGATAGGTGATCAAGAAGTTGAACAATATTGAACACCTATCCATGAGAACAAGCGGTCCCCAAATCCCCTCTTTGAATGGAGCAGTACACATGTTGGTCAACTGCTCCATTACCTTCTATGGGACTGACGTAGAAAGCGCTCGGTCAGTCCCATAGAGTGAATGGAGCATTGGACTGACATAGGCACTTCAGCTACCTTCAGAGAGGACTAACGCACCCCTTCAATCTGCTATTCAATCTGCTATTATAATGTGGATAGGTGTAAATATGGATCACTGTGTCCCCCTAGTATACCGAGTATGGAGCACAGTATTGTAGACCAGGCGATGCCCCTATGAGTGTCTGGTAAAGATATTCAAATTAGCTTTCCTAAACCTATCTGACGCCAGCAGATGTTGGCTACGATAATTTGCATATATTTTCCCCAGGAATCAAAGGGAGCATTGTCAAATCTACAATAATTATCACGTACATCAACTGGTCTCCATAATAGAAAAAATACCCATCCAGAGGTTCCCCTTAAGGCCTAGAAACGAGAAAAGCTGTTCTCATTTGCTTTACTCTGATAAAGGGCTTTTTTCTTGAAAGAGCTAGTTGCAGATGTAAGGCTGGCTTAGCTATTTTGCAAGCCTTACTATATAAGTGTGTTTAAATAGCAGGGAAGCATCTCTGCCAATTCACTGTGTGAAAATAATGCAGCACTCATATGGATGCTATTTTCTCCTTACTGTTCTGATGTCAAAATTCATTTTAATGGGATGGCTCCTTCCTTTTCACCTGAGGCTACATCATCAGTATAGCTAAAACAGACAACACCTGTAGCAATTTCAAATGATTATTTTTGATCAACTTCGGATGAATCAGAGAGACCTTCAAAGTAACATTCAACTGATAGTGAGACAGAATAATTACAACACCCCACACAGCTTGCAAGCTAGTTCTCTTTCTAAATGGACAAGAGAATCAGAATGTCTCAAAATAAATGTGAACTTCAAATGAACTGAATCTTGTCAGGTTCTCTAAGGCATAAAATAAAGGTACAGTGTACATATCCATCATTTTATTTAGGTATAAAATATCCATCAGAAACACTAAAACAACTAAAAACAACTAGAGGTGGTGTACAGGAAGTATGCAGTTGAATAATACTGTGATCACAAACATTTAACTAGAGAATATAATACAGCAGGTTAGAATGCCATTTTAGATTATTCTAATTTAAGGCTAGGCATTGGGCAATCATGCACCAAATTAATCGGCATGGCTAGTATAAAATCTGCCACATATTTTGTCTAGTCTAAGTTGGCTTACTTTGCATTAGGTTTGTGGACCAAAATTCTGGTGCAATTTTGGCTCTGTGTCACGGCTTAATCCCTGACCCATTTTCCACTAAGCTCCACCAACTTTCAGCTAAGCCACTATTCTTGTTGGACATGGCAGAAACAGTTCCTAAAATGAAGATGCAGCTACAGAGTAAGCTGGTGACACAGGTCAGCCACCGCGTGGGAAAGAACTGCATGGCAATGAAAGCCACAGTGGGATTGTAGTGATTCACTAAAATGTATTGTTTATTCAGTGCTCATTTTCCATGCTGTTTTTCAGTTTACTGCGTGGTCTTTATCAGTGAACACTTGAACACTGAATGAGTTAAAAGAATAGTGCTTTGACTGGCAAAGCCGCACTGTTCTCAGACATGTGGCCTTTACCTTTATAAATGTAATAAATAGGCAGGTAAGGCATGTACACCAGAATTCTGCCTCAATCTGAGCCTTAATTCTGGTGCATTTGCAATAGTAAATCTGTGAAAAACGTAATTTGTTTTCCCGTTGCATTATTTTCACAGGGTTTTCCATCAAGCTGACAATCTGCAAATGATCTCCGCCATTTCATAGCTGTCAAAATGCAAGAGATTAAAAAGCATCACAAGAATAATCTAACTATTGAGTGCCAAAAAAGCAACATAAAATGTACATTAGATGCTAATATAAATTTATAGGCCAAACACTGGACATTGAAAGGAAGAAACATATTCTTCTGATGAAGAAACATATTCTTCTGATAAAACATATTCTTCTGAACTGATCCTTGCCTAAACTTCTATCTGGTGTATTTGTTATAACCAGTGGCATAACTAGAGTCCTATGGGCCCCAGAGCAAACTTTGGCGCACCTACCCCACACACAAACAATAGAATCAAAAATACGAAATCCCTCTTAGCACTTTTGCTATCCCTTCCCATTATGTACATTAAGACATAGGAAAACATCCGGTTGGGACCTCAGTGGAAGAGTCTGCAGCTAGTCACGGGTTAAGATAATCATAGTCATGATTACAGAATCGGTGACAGAGGGACAAGTACTACTCAGACTTTTTTCTTCTACAGGTTAGCTGAAACAGAGAATTTAGATAAAGCCCCAGAGAGTACCTCTTTAATGAGCCCACCCAGGATATGGAGCCTTTTAAGGAAAACTATATTGAAACGTTACATTTTCTCTTCCTATATATCCTCATCTTCCCATAAACACAGAAGATCTATATATATATATATATATATATATATATATATATAATCACTTTTGGGAGTTGTTGCAAGAGAAGTGGGCTGCAATTGAAGCTAAAGCTTTTAGACAAGTTGACCGACAGAATTCACCGTATTTGCACTGTACATGTTTATTTGCCTAAATACAGTAAATTTATATTGTTCAGAAACTAGCTTCTTTTGTTCATTTTCAAAAAATCGTTGATTTTGGGAGATGTATTCAAATTAATGAGCAGTAGTTTATGGAGTTTATTACATCTTACTGTTGTTCAAGCATCCTCTCCACAGACAGTCTTATAATTGTGTCTAATTGAATATACTGTATTGTGTTATATAGGGTGAGGGTCTATCTCCGTGATGGCTAACCTACGGCACTCCAGCTGTGGTAAAACTACGGCTCCCAAGATGGACACCTGCTTGGCTGTTCTGAGAACTCCATAGAAAGGAACATGCTGTGAGTCATAGTTTCACCACAGCTGAAGTGCCGGAGGTTAGCCATTATTGGTCTATCCTATCAGGAACTCATCTCTTTCTCAAAGTTATGCACTGCTGATGCCTTTCCTCCTGGATAGGTGCAGGATTCATCAGATGAGTCCGGGGAAGGTACAGGTACAGACACCAGAGTAATAGAAATATCTAATAAACTCCATGTATTGTCCTGGATTTATTGCTGTTGCTCATTTGATGAATTTTAGGAACCAATTATTATTGAGTACAGTATGTAATAATGTTGGAGTCCATAAGTGCATAAAAGTTAATATTTATGTTTCATTGCCGTTATAAGAGTCTTGATCACAAGTGGAAGTATTCTGTATAGGGTATGGTTCAATTCCACTAATAAGTGGGGATGAGGATAAGTGTGCCTAACCTTTCTTCAACTTTGGAGCAACTTTGGGATACAAAATGACAGTGACATTACACCTTCATTAGTTGATCCAGGTAATGTGAAGTCATGGGTGTGACCTTCTATGGCAGTAACTATATTTTTTCTCAGTAGTTCTTAAAATAGCCCCAGAAAACTTGATATGAAAATGGATTGAACAGAAAAACAGCAAAGTAAGAGCCCAATTTTAAGTGAAATGGAAATGAAATTAATAAAGTAATCGCTGTTTGAGGAAGTGTGGTGTAAAAGGATACAGCATTGCATTTATTTTAAGGGTGAAGTTATAGTGCTGCATGAAAATGTAGATAAGCACTAAAGCAGATAATAGAAATGTGCTATTTTAGGCTTACTAATGGCGTTCTGAGGCTGCGGAGTTTTGATTATGCAATGTTCTGCAGATTAATGGAAAGATTAATATGTCTGCCTGTTGTTAAGCGCAGCGTCCTTCATTTGTGAGCACTTTCTATTCACTGACTAATTCTGGGGATTAGAACGGTCTTCAGTTATCTTACATATCTCACACAAGTGCATGAAATTGACTTTTCTTTTATTATTTCTCTTTTGTTTTACATGTTCTGCTGGCACAAATTGTTTCTTTCCTTAGAAGGATTCCTGATATTTATAGAGAGGAGCGTGAATACACAGAGCATCAGCCTCGATAAACTTATCAGTACTCACTCACAAGACATGCAGAGAGATGAAAACAATGCTGTGTTATATGCAGACCCAGTGCTTTATACAGTCTCACATGATGCCAAGAATCATGTTTTGTTATTTAAAAAATGAAAAGAAGTCATCTAAATGAAGCAGATAACAGTCAGGATGGACAGCAAACCCTTATATCGCAGATATTGGTCTTTAATTTGATAAAGAATTTGCCATGAGTCACAGTACAATGGGGACATTTATTAATAATGGCGTAATTCGCGCAAAAACAAAAGTGATGACTTGTTTCACCTCATATATAGGCACACGGCACTTTTAAAATGTGATTTTTAATTTTTTTTTTATAAAAAGTTGATTATTCGCCTATTTCTCTCGATTTCCCAAATTTTTACACCAATAGCACTTAAATGTGACTTTTTTAAACCATAATGCGTCATTTCAGCTTTTCCTGCAAGACTGTACTTGTGACATTTGAAACATATTTGCAACTTTTGAAGCATATTTGCGACATTTCCAGTGGCAAATTGCGGACTTTTGTCTCAGACTGGGGACATTTTTGATGAATGTCAATTTACTGACAAAACCCTGCTGTTTAGCACATTTACATTAGATGAAAATAAATGTGTCCTGTTCTAATACTTACCTATCGCTTGTTCCCATGCGATCTGGTTTTACTTTTCATAAATGCGACTTTTTGACAAAAAAATCGCATCTTTATGCCATAAATGTGACTTTTTACAGAAAACACTACCACACAAACTGGATTAATTGTCCACAACAATTTGAGCCATTTCTGCCAATTAGAGGATGATAAATGAGGTGCCAATTTGATATCACTGCCCACTCTGACATATATAACTTCCTAGCTGAAGGACCTGGCTTCGCATGGCTATATTTAATCTATTTAATTTAATGTATGTGTGTGTAGTTAAAAGATATGGACAGTACCCACTATAATAGTGACATCTATAGTACCCCCCCCTTAACAGTAACCTCCACAGCCCCCCACCGCCTAACACTGATGCCTCCACAGTGCAACATCTCCTTAAAATGGGCCTGCCCCCTTAACAGTAACATCCACATCACCCTTCCCTTTAACAGTGACCTCCACAGTGGCCGCCCCTTTATTAGTGACCTCCACAGTACCCCGTCTCCTTAACAGTGATTTACACAATAATCCGCCCCCTTAACAGTGATGTCCACAGAGCTTTGGTCCCTTAAAATGTGACCTCCACAAAACCCCGCCCCCTTAACAGTGATTTTGACAGCACCACGCCCCTTAACACTGACCTCCATAGTGGACCGTCCCAGTAACATCAAATGTTCCCTGCCCCCTTAACAAATACCTCCAAAGTGGCCACCCCTTTAACAGTGACCTCCACAGAATACTGCCCACTTAGCAGTGACCTCCACAGTGGCCCACCCTTTTAACAGTGACTTCCACGGTGAACGCCCCTTTATTAGTGACCTCCACAGTACCCTGTCTCCTTAACAGTGATTTCCACAACACCCCGCCCCCTTAACAGTGGCCTCTACAGCAATCTGCCCCTTAGCACTGACCGCTTAATTGTGACCTCCACAGCAGCCTGCCCCTAGGGTGGCCAGAGGTAAAGTTTTAAGCCGGACAGTTTGGCTTTCAGACTCCCTGTCCACCGTTCGATGCCTGGACAGACACAGGGATGTCCTTTTGAACAGCTCACTCTCAGACAACTGCACTCTGCTGACTTAGTCTGAGCTGCAGGGAGAAAGTCACCCTCCATCTCACCCCTGCCGCTTACAGAAGTTGATCTTTACCTTCATTTTTGATGTGCGGAGTGTGCATGGTCTAATCAGTTGGGGGCGTGGCTTAGCAGGGCCTGGGGGTGGGGTTTTTTGCCCCCTGAACTGTGACCTCCACAGCACTCCGCGTCCTTAACAGTGTCATCCACAGCACCTTTCCCCTTTTAAGGAAATCTGTCACCAGGATAATCGCTATTGAAGTAAAGCCATAGCCTAATAGCACTTAGTACCTTATTTCTAGATGTGCCTTTGTTTCAGCAATAGATGTTTACTATCTTCTGAAAATCCAGTTTATTTGGTATGCAAATTAGCCAGTAAGGTACCCAGAGGGCTGTCACTCTTGCAGGAAGGAGCCCATGCACACCTCCTGCTAGTGCTCAAGCCTGCCCTCATGCTGGGATCAGGGAAAAAGGGGGCAGTTATGGCTTGAATGTGATGTAGGAGGGGTGGGTGGACACATTGTGATCATGGTACTAATCAGGCTTGGTAAATGCTGTACAAAATAATAAAAAATAATGGTGGAATTGCTGTTTTTTTTGCCTCACCTCCCAAAACAATTGAATAAAAGGGGATTAAAAAGTTATATGCATTCTAAAAACGATACCAATAAAAACTACAACCCATCACGCAAAACAATAAGCCTTCATACAACTATGTTGATGGAAAAATAAACAAGTTATGGGTCTTAGATTTTGGTGATGCAGTTTAAATAAAGTGATTTTATGATATAAAAGTCGTAGAACATGAAAAAACAATACAAATTTGGTGTCGCCATAAGGGTATAAACCTAAAGAATTAAAGTTTCATATCAAATATACCACATGGAGAACCCCATAAAAAATAAAAATAAAAAACACTGACAGAATTGCAATTTTTGCACACTTCACCTCCTAAAAAAATGGAATTAAAAGCACTCAAGAAGTCATATAGACCCCAAAATTGTACCATTTAAAACTACAGATTACCTCGCAAAAAATGAGCCCCCACACAGCTCAGTCAACAAAAAAATAAAAAAGCCAGGGCCCATAAAATCTTTTTCAGCAAATTCCATGTTAGAAAATGCAGATGTGGCTCCTTTCCTTTTGAAATTTGCCATCTGCCTATATAGCAGTTTACAACCACATAGGGAGTGTTGCTGTATTCAAGAGAAAATGGGTAACAAAGTATTGGGTGGATCTGCTAGTGTTATTCCTTGTTAAAATGAAAGATTTGGCATTAAGGGACTTTTTCTTGTAAAAAAAATATAATTTTTAATTATTTTCACAGCCAAGTGTTTCAAAATTTTATGAAACGCCTATCAGTTTAAAGTGGTCAGAAACTCCTCAATGAGTTATTTGAGGGTTGTAGTTTCCAAAATGGTGTCACTTTTTGGGGGTTTCTACTGTATGGGTGCCCTAGTGTGTGTTCAAATACCATATGTTGCTTCTTTTCTTCTGAACCCTGCTGTGTGCCCATACTGCTGTTTACGAACATAAATGGGTTATTTTTGTAAACTGCAGAATCAGGGTAATAAATATTAAGGTTCGTTTTGCTGTTAATCCTTGCTGTGTTATAGGAAATATTGGATTAAAATAAAAAATCTGCACAAAAACTGAAAATTGCTAATTTCACCTAAATTTTCCTTTAATTCTTGTGGAACACCTAAAGGGTTAACATAGTTTGTAAAACCAGTTTTAAATAATTTGAGGGGTGTAGCTGCTAAAATGGGGTCACTTTTGAGTGGTTTCTATTATATAAGGACCTTAAAGTGACTTCAGAACTCAATTGGTCCTTGAAAAAGTCGGTTTTGAAAATTTTATAGAAAATTTTAAAATTGCTTCTTAAATTCTAAGCCTTCTAACGTCCTAAAAAAATAAAATGTCATTTTCAGAATGATGCCAAAATAGAGTAGACATATAGAGAATGTTAATGAGCTAATGAGGTATCACTATCTACCTTAAGGCATAGAAATAAAAATTTAGAACATTTTAATTTTTTCCTAATGTTCTGTAAATTTGGGATTTTTTATAATATAAAAGTAAAACATATCGACCCAAATTCGTCCCTAACATCAAGTACGAGATGTTACGTAAAAACAATCTCAGAATTGTTTGGATAAATAAAAGCATTCCAAAGTTAATAGCACATAAAGTGACACATTTTAGATTTGCAAAATTAGACCTGGTCACAAAGGTTAAAAATGGCTTGGTCTTGAAAGGGTTAATAAATGTCCCCCAATGTGTTTTCTCATCATGACCTATAATGAGTTTTTTGGACCACATAAATACTGGTTGACCTGGACCATGTAACATGCTTTTCTAAGAGAAAAAAAAATGAAATAAGAAAAGATACATACTAGCACTAAGGACATTTTACTTGCTGGATAGACATTACGTCCAGAGCTAACAACTATACAGCACTATACAGCACCACATTTTAAATATTTTAAATATTAAATACAGTGCCTCACAGGTGACGTCTCTTTCCTCAACAGTCATCAGTGTGCGATGTGGCTAAAGGACATAAACTTCTATGACTTTTTGTGACTCTTCTAGTCTCTCTGTATCTCTGTTGCAACCTTCTGATGACACTCTGTGACACTCTAAGCTCAGTGGCCACTTCTGTCTGAGAACATCCTGCTTGAAGCCTCCATAGTGCTTCTATTTTTGGGTAATATCTAAGGAACGGTACATACTAGAGAGCTTAGACCTGGCCTAAAACCTTCCTGTACACCAGATGTACCAATTTGCAAAATTTGGTGCAGATCGGTCCAGTTGTTTGTGTGTGAGGTTAAGATATCGACAGTATCCCCAGCACCCCTCCCATTAACACTGACCTCCCCACAGGGCCCCGCCTTCTTAAAGTAGGACCTCCACAGCAGCTCACCCCTTAACTTTGACCTTCACAGCAGCCTGCCCCTTTAACAGTGAGTTCTACAGCACCTCTCCTCCTTGACAGTGACCTCTACAGCACATCGCCCCTTAACACTGAACTCCATAGCAGACCGTCCCCTAACTGTGACCTCCACCGTTCCATGCCCCCTTAACAGAGACCTCCACAGTGCCTGTCCCTTTAAAAGTGACTGCCACAGTACCCCACTGCCTTAACAGTGACCTCCACAGAAGCTGCCCCTTTAACAATGGCCTCGACAGTGCCTGTCCCTTTAACAGTGACCTCGACAGAGGCCTGCCCCTTTAACAGTAACATCCACAGAAAACGCCCCTTTAACATTGACCTCCAGCGGCTGCCCCTTTTTTAGTGACCTCCACAGTACCCCGTCTCCTTAACAGTAATTTCCACGATAACCAGCACCCTTAACAGTGACCTCCACAGAGCTCCATTCCCTTAAAATGTGATCTCCACAACACCCTGCCCCCTTAACAGTGACCTCTACAGCACTCCGCAACTTAACTTTCACCTCACTAGCAGACCGTCCCCTTAACTGTGGCCTCCATCGTTCTTTGCCCTCTTAACAGAAACCTCCACAGCACCCACCCCTTTAACATTGACTTCCACAGTACCCCACTACCTTAATAGTGACCCCCACAGTGGCTGCCCCTTCAATTGTGACCTCAACAGTCCCCTGCCCCCTAACAGTAAACTTTACAGTGCCCGTCCCTTTAACAGTTACCTCCACAGCACCCACTCCCTTAACAGTGACCTTCACAGTGGCCTGCCCCCTTAACAGTGACCTGCACAGCACCTGGCCCTTTAACAGTGACCTCCACAGCGCTCTCCCCTTTATCCAGTGACCTCCATAGTACCTAATCTCCTTAACAGCGATTTCCACAATAATCGGCCCCCCTTAACAGTGACCTCTACAGCATTCTGCTCCTTAACAGTGACCTCCATAGCAGCCTGCTCCCTTAACTGTGACCTCCACAGCACTCCGCTCCTTTAACAGTGTCATCCACAGCGCCATTCCCCTTTTATAGCTAACCTGCAGCAGTGAAGAAAAATGACTGGGTTGGTATGGAAACCTTCTATTGGCTGGTTAGGGACATGTGACCGTGTGTTTGGCAGTTGGTATATGAAAAGAAAGACCTGCAGGATTCTATTGGCTAAGGTAGGTCATGTAATGTGCCAGATTAGTATTTTTGGGAATATCTCAGCAACAGTAGAGAGCTGAGACCCGGTCTAAAACCTTTCCAGACACCTGATGTAATATATATATATATATATATATATATATATATATATACATATCTATATTGATTAGGCGCTTTCCTCTACATAGTGCCACACAGATAGTGCCTTCTTAGTAATATAAACATCCCACCAACAATAATGTTTCTCTGAATGCCCTCATTAGTAATATATCTTCTACAGTGCCCCCAATAATGATAATGCTCCCCAAGAATGCCCTATTAGTAGTATTGCCCTTCAGAGTAGGACCAATAACAGTGTCCAGCATGGTGTACTTATTGGTAATAAGGCCTCTTTATAGTGCCCCTTTTAATAATAATAAGGCCCCTTTGTAGTGCTTCCAGTATTAATAAAGTCCCTTATAGTGCCTCTGCAGCTAGATTTCCCCCTATAGTGTCCTAAGTAGTCAAAATGTTTCTTTATAATGCCCAGTAGTAACAATGCCCCAGTAGTTGTCATGCCCACAGTAGTTATACTGCCCTCCTGTAGTGCCCCAGGACTTTTTATGCTTTTCTTCAGTGCCACAGTACTTAAAATGTCGCCCTATAGTGTCCATTAGTTAAAATGCCCTCTATAGTGCTCAGTAGTTAAAATGGCTGGTATACTGCCCCAGTAGTTAAAATGCCCTATACAATGTTCCCAGTAGTTAAAATGCCCTGTAGTGCCCTGTTTGCTTCATTAGTTATAATCAGCTCAGTAGTGCCCCAGAACTATATTTACCCTAACCCCTACAGCACCCCAGTAGTATCTGCACTGTAACAAATAAAACAAAAAAAATCATATACTCACCGCACTGCCGATCCCCACTGATGCCTGCAATGACAGAGTCATTGCTAAGTGTCAGTACTGGCAGTCGCAATGACGTCATCATAGGCTTCAGAACTTTTGCCCCACTGTAATATACAACTATATCACCGTTTCGAGGTAATCACAATGTTGACACTGGAAAAACGGGACACTGGAAAAAACATCTGGGACTCCAAAATTATATAGGTACCTTCAATGGAAGACTACAACATATCCCACTTTAACCCATATACCATGTGGTATACATTTTTTTTTTTACTGAATATGTTTATATATCTATTAGAAAAGAAGCACAAAATAATCTCTAAAACACGTGAGTGTAGAGCGAAATGTCGCCCTGGTTCACCGGACCCCCATAAGGTATTGGAAAAAAATTTGCAGCACTCGAAATATAAAAAGTTGCTGTACAGGTTTGTGGGAATACAGCTGTTAATGCTTTTTATCCTTAGAGTACTGGGATTTTTTATGCTATATTGTATATAGGAATAAGCGAACCCGACATTTTCAGGTTCGGATTCGGTGTTCAGGCGGTGGAGGAATTCAGTTATGGATTCTGTTAGCACGGAATATAATGGAATTCTAAGACTGAATGCAAAATGGAAACTTTTAAGAGGCGTTCCGTTTTTCATTCTGTCATAATAGAAGCCTATGGGCAGCATAATGTATCCGTCTGGTTTCTGTTATGCAGGACGGAAAACAAAGTGCATTCCTGCATAACGGAAACCAGGCAGATCTGAGCAAATGGATCATGTACCGTATTTTTCGCTTTATAAGACGCACTTTTTTCCCCCCAAAAGTGGGGGAAAATGGCTGTGCGTCTTATAAAACGAATGTTGCACTGAAACTGATGTATCGCCGCCCGCTACGCTGCGCAGCGCGGCCGGCGATACATTAGTTACAGTGCGGAAGGGAGGAGGGGCTGGGGGCGGCATTTACTATACTAATGGCAGCGGGGCCCGATGCAGTTACTGTGCCCTATTGCACCGGGCCCCGCTCACTGTATTAACTCAGTAGCCAGTAAAACCGGTACATATACGGCATAGTCTTACACTTACAAGGGCATGCAGGAGGCGGCAGGAGGCCGGGCGGGCAGGCAGGCGGGCGAGCACTAGCGCCACTCACTACGTCACGTGCCCACGCCGCCTGCTTCATTCATAAAGCAGGCGGCGCGGGCACGTGACATAGTGAGTGACGCTGTAAGTGCCCGCCCGCCTGCCTGCCCGCCCGGCCTCCTGCCTCCTGCCGCCGCCTCCTGCATGCCTTTTGTAAGTGTAAGACTATTACCGGTATATGTACCGGTTTTACTGGCTACTTTAAGTTAATACAGTGAGCGGGGCCCGGTGCAATAGGGCACAGTAACTGCATCGGGCCCCGCTGCCATTACAAAGTCGTATCAAATGCTGGCCCCCCCTCCTGTTAACAGGGACACTGTTATGGGGGAGATCTGTGTATGACACATAGCATAAGATGCTATGTGTCATCCACGAATCCCCCCCTAGCAGTGTCATGCCATCCCCAGATGCCCCCATTACAGTGACATTTACAGCTCCCCATAACAGTGTCACCCACAGTCCCCCATAACAGTGTCACCCACAGTCCCCCATAACAGTGCCAGCCACAGATCCCCCATTACAGTGTCAGCCACAGTCCCCCCATAACAGTGTCACCCACAGTCCCCCCATAACAGTGCCAGCCACAGATCCCCCATTACAGTGTCAGCCACAGTCCCTGGATAACAGTGTCATCCACAGATCCCCCATTAGTGTCAGCCACAGTCCCCCCATAACAGTGCCAGCCACAGATTCCCCCATTACAGTGTCAGCCACAGATTCCCCCATAACAGTGCCATCCACAGATCCCCCATAATAGTGTCATCCACAGATCCCCCATTAGTGTCAGCCACAGTCCCCCCATAACAGTGCAGCCAGAGATTCCCCCATAACAGTGCCAGCCACAGATTCCCCCATAACAGTGCCATCCACAGATCCCCCATAACAGTGCCATCCACAGATCCCTCATAACAGTGTCCTCCACAGATCCCCCATAACAGTGCCATTCACAGATCCCCCATAACAGTGCCATCCACAGACCATCATTAGGTCAAAACCCACCAAAAGCACACCTTTTGATTCAAAATCTTTTTTTTCTTATTTTCCTCCTCAAAAACCTAGGTGCGTCTTATAATCAGGTGTGTCTTATAAAGCGAAAAATACGGTAAGTATTTTTTTGTTGCTTTTTACAGTATTTCAGGTTAAATTAGTTCTCTACCACGAAGCACAAGGAAATTTGGCTTCGCGGCAAATCAAATTTATCCTGAAATTTAGATCGAAGTCCACTCTGTGGATTTGCTCAATACTAATCATTACCATGACATGGACACAGATTAAAAAGGCAGTAAATAGCAAATAAGCACTAAGGAGGCATTGAATTCTGTGCCCATTTGCCATTATTGCTCCTTTATTGTCCTCTGTTCAGTGCCCCCTTTCTGATCAGTTGCCACTTATTGCCCCTATATTGCCCTTCTGCTCAGCACCCTCTTTGTGCACATTGACAATTTATTACCCCCTTAGCACCTTTCAGACACAGAGGGTCATTAAAGAGGCAATACATGCAAAATAAGCAGAAAGGGTGCACTGAAAAGAATGGTATGAAAGGGCCAATAAATGGCAAATATGTCAAAGCGGCACTGAATTCTGTGTCCATTTTCCAGCTAATGCCCATTTATTGCCAGTCCCCCCATCGATTAAAGCCCAAAGTGACTGACTTACTGCCTGCTGGACTTTGTACCTATGAAAATAGCAAAGGGCACTTGTTCTGATAACATGAATGCAGCAGTGTGCAAGTCTATTACCATCACTGTTGTGCATAAGGTCTCCTCTTCCACAGCAAATTTAAGGTGAGTGATAGATTTGAGGCAGAGAGAGGTTCACATAGTAGTTTTCAAAATTCCTGTTGCCCCCTACAGTCTTGTGACTGTGTAGCTGTTAAATTGTTACTAAATGTATAATTGATCTTTATCTATAGCTTTGCAGAGAAGAAGACATTGTTTACTGCGTAACAAGAAAGAATAAGAAAATGTAATGATTAGGGTGGAGTTACAAATATCTCCTCAAATACACATGAAATGTTGGCCCATAGCTGAGACTCATACTACTGAAACTGTAGATATATGATACAAGAGATAAAGCCATTTGAAGGTGATGTACTCTAGGGTCAGTTTTAGGAAGTGTAAACTAGGAAAATTCCCAGGGCCTATTTGCTAGAGGTCTATACTTTGCTTTAGGCCCAGGGACCCATTTTATATACTCATTATTAGTTACACCTCTTCGTGGTACTCATCTACTTTCAATGAAAGGCAAAAAATGATAGATGAAATTTGACCAAACAAAGGAGGTATGGACAAAAGTTTTATGAGCCTCAATATAAGGGGGTTGAGATGCGAGGAGGTGCTTCAAGTAAACTGAATGGATTTCATGTTTAATAAAAGGCATTAACTCACTTAAACATTGCTGAAGATGAAGGATTATTGTATTGGCCTTACACTATGGGTAGATGTTAGCCAGTTGCTCATGCCTCCACTCTGGCTGTGAAACTCTGTTGTGGAGTGCCGCAGGTTGCCCACTCCTGGCCAGGCCCTAGGCCATGTGACTGATGAACGTGATGTCATTTGCTTAGAATGAGACAACAGCACTCACTGGCATGCTGCGGCATCTTAAAACAGCTGATCCCCCACTGACCACACATTGGTGGCCTATCCCGAGGATAGACCGTTAATATCAAAATGTCAGAAAATCCTTTTAAGTGTAGTCAGAAGGAACATCTTTCAGCCAACAACTATTTAGGGCAGTGATGAATAACCTCCGGGACTTCAGCTGTGGTGAAACTACGACTCCCAGCATGCTCCATTCATTTCTATAGAGTTCTTAAAACAGCTAAGCAGGTGGGCATCTTGGGAGTTGTAGTTTTACCACAGCTGGAGAGCTGGAGGTTAGCCATCACAGATCTAAAGTATATGGGCAGATTATCTGTTCTTAAGGTGACCACATAAATGTAGGTGAACTTTCGTTGTAATAATTATTGCCTGCATTAAAGGATCAAAGATATTTGATAAAAATATAGTTAATGTTTGTTAAAAATAGATTGCACATATGTAAGATGTATTATTAGCTGTAAAAGTGAATGTTGCCTGTCCAATATTTACAGCTATAATGCAAAGCATGTGCCACTACAATAGAACTTGCTTTAGTAACTACGGTACATGTATTTATACAATGATTGCACTGCTGGAAATGCCCTCAGCTAATCGTAAGGAGTTTTCAAACCACCAATAGCAACAATATTAATTATGTATTCCATTTACGCAGCCTAATGACACCGAAGGATTTGCTCATCATCAGTAAGTTTGCATGCCAATATGAAAATCTCTTTATCTGAGTTCCCAGCAAGCAGAATACAATAACAGGAAAAGCACTACTTAGGTCTTACTCCAGCAACTCATTTGCTCTTGTAGTTTATATTTTGAAACTCTATAAACAGAATTTTCAGAACACAAAACGCAAATATAGAATTTCATTCCCAGATGCAAGTAGTGCACACAGCACCGCTTAATGGGAATGTAGCAAATGAAGAACAAGCTAGCGGTCTGGTAGGAAACACCATTACGCTGCAGCTAGAATAAATGTGTGATACAAAGTAATATCTATTATTAACCCCTCTTTATGTACTATTTTCTTGGTTTGTATGCGAAGCTGGGATGATGCATACATTATATACTTCAATTAGATGAATGGAGTATTTCCTTTTTAATTAGTTCTTGAAAGCTATTTACTAAAAGGTACAAAATCATCCAAAAGACATCTTGAAGACCTAATTCAGCAAGAGCAGCAGCTGCTTTCTAGTGCTCTCTGATGGTGCTTTTTTTTCTGTCCATCTTTGTTTCATTGGTATACCTTATTTATAGCATATATGGTAAGTTAAATGCATTTGAGTGGAAAAATACGGCTCATTGTCTTTACTAAAGATGAGTGAATTTTTAAAAAATTCGATTCGCCGGTTTGACAAATTTTTTGCGAAAAATTTGGTTTAGTCCGAATTTATTCGCGGTGAATTGCGGTGAAAAAACATCTATTTCTTGGCTTCAGAGAGCCTTTATAGTGGTGTAGAACACTGTGCCTTGCAGTAACACAGATAGGGAGTCTGCTGTGGTAGTGAAATAATACTGTGAGTCAGTATGACATGCAGATGACAGGTGTCGCTCTTAGAATCACTGCACACTTCACTTATTTGGGCAGTCACGGGGGCCAAAACTGACAAAATAACTCAAGTGTGAACTCAGCCTTACAGGTCAATGTTAGTGTCAAGAAGAAGCACACTCCTTTTACACTGTCGTCAATAGTGTTGACCGAGAATATTCGAATGGCGAATTTTAATAGCAAAATCGCCACTTCGAGAATTCGCAAATATTTAGAATATAGTGCTATATATTTGTATTCGCGAATAGTGTTGATCACAAATATTATAATTGTGGAATTATCACAAATTTATTGTGAATATTGGCACTTAGCAACATCCATAGCAACCAATAGGAAAGTTGCCTACCCCTTAGTGTTGATCTCGAATTTTTATTGCTAATTTATGGTGAATTTATCACGAATATCGGCACTTAGCAACATCCCTAGCAACCAATAGGAAAGTTAGGCCATTATCATTAAATATATGGGCCAGCATATCCCACCGTATGAAAAGGGTATATGCCTAAATTGAAAATCATCTGTTCCAGTACATATTGAATGCTACATGTAATACATGACGGTACGATTGGGCTTTTTTGGAAACGGAGAGACTCCATATGACTTATACAGGGTATCGCATGGAAGCAGATTTATGTTTGATACATATGTTTGATGTTTTTTTGGCTGCTTGAACTGGGATTTATACATGGCTGCGTGAACTATCAATTTGGTGGCTAGAACTCACGGTTGGACAACTGTGTCCCATTTGTTTTTAATTTTTGTCTTTATCTTTGCTTTTATTTTTTGTTTTATCATTTGTTTTATCATTTGCACTCTAAACTGTCCTTATATTAAATGGTGTTAGATCCATGTGTGAAGGATAATTGAGTGCCCCCAATACTACAATTGTTTCTGGAACATTATGGCAAAGGGTGAACCGCCGGGAGTGCACCTTTACCTATTGGTCAGGAGGGTGGAGCCACTGTACACCTTGCAATTATCCAATAGGAAAGTTGCCTACCCCTTAGTGTTGATCGCGAATATTCTAATTGCGAATTTTTATCGCGAATATATTACATTGCCAATTTTCGCAATCAAGTAAATAATGACTGGAGATCACGAATTCTCGAATTAACAAATTTATGGTGAATATTCAGCCAAAAAATTCACGAAATGTCGCAAATTCGAATTTTGCTTATGCCGCTCATCACTAGTCATCAGCTGATTCCTCATAGATGTCTACAGAACCTGTTCTATTAAACGCTTATACAAGTAGAGTCCCCCGACAGAGTGGAGAGAGTGTCAGCAGTAAATTTGTGTTGACGTCACTGATTATTTAGCCTTTCCTCTGATCTGTCAGAACAATAACCCCCAAAAAACTGATCCTGTCTGTTGAGCATAAGCCTTCACTCGGTCAGCATTTGGTCAGTAATCCATCAGTATTGCTATTGCCCAAAAAAACAGGTGTGGATCCAAAACAAAGTTAACACGTGAATGGAATATTTGCATGTCTTCTGTGTTTTGTACCCACTCCTGCTTTTGGCTACTAAATCACAAGCCAATTCTGATGGGACCATAGAGGCCCCACAGCTGCTACACAGACAAGATCTGTTGTGCGTCTCATTTCTCCTTCCTTCTGACAGATCAGAAGAAGGGTCAAATAAAAGATTATGTCAGCCAGGCCGAAAGCAAAATAGTGGCCCAGTCATGAAGTGGGGACGGTAGGAACAGCATGAGAAGTCCACAGAGTGGCCCCATGACATAGTGGTGAGGTGGAAGCAGCAAGAGGAGGCCACAGAGTGGCACAATGACAGTGTAGAAGTGGCGGCAGCATCAGGATACCACAGAGTGGCAAGGTGACACAGTGTGGAGGTGGAAGCAGCATAAGGAGGCCACAGAGTAGAAAAATGATAGTGTGGCCCTAGTTTTTTTCTACTTTTACACAACACAAAAGGCTTTTCAACAGATAAGTGCAATGCTGAACGGCGATTATATTTTTATTTCTATATGATGTAGACTAAAATTGGTAAGATTAGTAGTAGGTTTTAAAAGAATAAAAATGCTTGATCCTGGTTAGTAAAGATCTGATGGGGCAGCTGAGATAAGTCTATGTTCGCTATAGTCTGTGGAAGGAAGACGGTGTGCTGCGCCTAGGTGTGGCGTCCCACACTGTCTCGGGCGCAGAGCTCACTTACCGGCCGGTGCTTCCTTCTATGGAGTGGTAGGTTACGGTCTTCGGCGTCTTCGGTATCCTCCTGGGGTTCCAATCTTCCTGTGTGTTGCGTCTTCTCTTGTGACTTGATCTCGGCGTCCTCGTGGTTCCCGTTCGCGCGCTTTTCTTCCGGTACTATTTCAACTTCTTATTGGGCTTTCAGTGATGATAAAGTAGCGATCTCCTCTGGTTGTATTAGTCCTGCTATATCCCCTTTTATATTTTACATATATATATTATATTTATTTATTTTTATCTATTTTTTTCTATATACTATACTATCTTGTCTCCTACCATTATAAATATCAATTAAATACATTTTTTAATCCAAGATAAGAGTGTGCCAGCTACTTCTCTTCTCATTTTCTCACACTATCGCTGACAGGGTGAGTTAGTACACCTAGTTGTAGCACCTCCCTCATCAATACTGACAGGTGGAGCCGTCTTACTCACTTTTTCCATAACAAGCATCTATTCACCCACTAGACGTCAGCTCACCAGTCAGTAAAGATGAATATCTGGGATCATGCAGAAAACAAAAGATTAAAGGTTGAAACCTATACATTTGACAACACCAATATAGAGAACTATGATGATGATATGAACGATACATTTAAAGATACAGAAATAATATTAATCAAACAATTAAAACAAAGGTGGGAGATAAAATCACTGAAACAATATATCGAACATAAAAAAGTTCCAAAAGGATTACAATTAACCAATACACCAGAACAGGATTTATGGGACACAAATTTCAATAAAGAATGGGACACACTATTACACGAACATTCAATATCACTTATGCACTTAATCATAAAAAGGAGAACCACCATTTTAAATGAAATCTCAATTAAACTGGATGAGAACAAAACAAAACTAGAAAAATTTCCTAAGAATGAGGAATATGATCATTGGCAACAAAAACTATGTAAAAATCTAGATAAAGCAGAACAAGAAATCATGGAGAAAAAAATAAAAAAACTAAAGAACAATATCCATTACCACCAAAAACAGGAACACACAAACACACATAGACAACACAATACAGTAAATAATAGGGAAATAGAATCCAGTACCAGTACAAAAGAAAATCTAAGTCAAGAACATAACATGTACACTATACCAACGAATAATAGATTTGAAATATTAGAAGAACGCCCTCTTTTTTTAGACCAAACCCCACCTCACCACAAACCTCAAACTCGACAAAGATCAAGACACTCCCCCATAATAGAAACTCCTCAGAACAACAGATACAACCTAAGATACAGATCAAAACCACAAAATCAAGACTACAAACCACACCACCAATACAATTCACAACAACCGCGAAGACAACCATACCAATCGAAGGAACAACTACCAACCAACCCGAGACAACTACCAACCATACCAATCAAGACAATACGAAAGAAAAAAATACGTAGAGGAAGAGGCTACAAAAACAAAATACAACAGATAATCCAAGACGATGACACTATTATAAACTTAAGCAAAACCAAACTAAATGCGGCCCAACAGAAATTACCAAACAAAGGGTTAAAATTTGCACCTACCAATACAATAAACAAGTTTGATACCTATATAGGAATCGAAAAATTTGTCCGTAAATTATGCTTAAAGAAATACTATATTAAAAACCCTATAACAACTCAGAACACAGAACACACATTCCTCAAATGCCCATCAAAAAAATATCCGAGACAAGAAATAGGACAAGAATTAGCCACATTCAAACAATGCGTAGAAAAGGATATACGAAAAATGAGAGAGAAACCCAAAACAAACAACCTATCAAAAAGAGAAAATGCAGCCATAAAACAACTACAAAAGGAAGAAAACATAGTAATACACCCTGCAGATAAAGGTGGGGCAATTGTGATTCAAGACACTATTGCATACAATTCAGAGTGCATGAGACAATTATCAGATAGGGACACTTACAGTAAACTAAAAAATGATCCAACCGAGAACTATTTCACAGAACTCAAACAGTTCTGTGACAAAGGCAAAGAAAAAGAAATTCTCTCAGAAACGGAATACAACTATATACTAAATACCCCAAAAAGATTACCAGTACTGTATTGCCTCCCAAAGGTCCACAAAAACAGAGAAACACCCCCTGGACGCCCAATAATATCAGGGATAGGCTCTTTAACTAGCAACCTCTCACAGTACATAGACACTCTATTACAGCCAAGAGTAAAAAACATTAAATCATATATTAAGGACACGACTCAAATTATAAGTATAATTGAAAAGTTAACATTTCAACCAAACTGGCACATAGCCACCTTAGATGTACAGTCCTTATATACATGCATCAACCACCAACTAGGCATTGAGGCAGTCCGAAAACAACTAATTAATGAAGCAAAACTACCACTAGACCAAATAGAATTCATTACAGAAGGAATCAGCTTTATACTACATCACAACTATTTTTATTGGAATTTAGAATTTTATTTACAAACTCAAGGGACTGCCATGGGCACCAGATTCGCCCCCAGTTATGCCAACCTATTCTTGGCCCAATGGGAAGAAGACCACATAACTCCCAGGCTGGGGACGGATCTGGTGCTCTGGCATCGTTATATAGACGACATTCTATTAATTTGGCAAAATGATATAGAAAAACTCCACAACTTTCTAGAAGACATAAATACCAATGACTATAATCTCAAATTCACCCCAACAATAGCATCATCCACAATAGAATTTTTAGATTTAAAAATTTCAGTTAACAACACAGATAATAAATTAATATGTACAACCTACCAAAAACCTACAGCTAAAAATAGTTTCATCCAATACGACAGTTGCCACTTACCTTCGTGGTTGGAGAACATCCCTCAAGGACAATTCCGAAGGGTAAAAATAAATTGCACCCTTGAGTCCAATTTTGAACATGAAGCTGAAAAAATGAAAAAACAATTCTTAGATAAAAAATACCCCACCACGTTGATCAACTCTTCATTAGAAAAAGTAAAAAATATGGAAAGAAACACTTTCTTTAACAAAATAGAATCAAAACCTGAAGCAGTAGACCCATCATTCCGGATTATACTACCATATAATCCACAATATCACCAAATTAAAAGAATCATCAATAGCCATTGGTACCACATCAAACAAGACAAAACAATAGGAACAATAGTTCCAAATACCCCCCAAATCACCTTCACCAAGGCCCCCAATTTAGGTTTGAAAGTAGCCCCTACCATCAAAAAGGATAAACAAAATCCCATTACTATACAAGAATGGGCAGATATTACCGGTTTCTATAGATGTGGCAAATGCAACAACTGCAAAATGACATCTTTCCCAAAAAAAACCACATACATTGAATCCACATCGAACACACATAAACAAGAAATAAAATAATTTCTCACCTGCAGCACTACCGGGGTGATATATGTGTTGGAATGCCCATGTGGAAAACTCTATATAGGCCGTACCAAGAGATCCCTAAAAAAACGAATATCGGAACATATAGGAAACATCAAAAGAGGCTACGAAAACCATTCATTATCAAACCACTTCAAACTACAACATAATAAAGATCCAACAGGTCTTAAATATGCAGCATTAGAAAAAGTTCCAACAGATTGGAGAGGGGGGGATTACATACAAAAAATGTCAAGAATCGAATCCAGAAAAATATTTGAATTCGACACAATCATACCAAAAGGCTTAAATAGTGAAATGGAAATATTTGGTTTCCTGTGAGCGAGGGAGGGTCACTGGCCTCTGACACAGGACCAGAATGCTACGATTAGCTAATCCACCCCTCACAATGACATCTAAAATTATTACATTAGAGATCATTGTACAACAAAAGAACATCAATTAAAATTACACCTCATATGGAGAGTTGGACAAACCCCGTACCTACTGGATCCTTTGACTCACGGACCAGTGGAACAACGGAGGAGGCCCACTCCCAAAAGAAAAACCAAACAAGGGAAGAAAAAGAGAAAGAAACATACATTCCTTGATAGGAGGAGGAACTGAGATAATTGAAAACTCCCTTGACAGGAGGAATAATTGAGGAATCCAAATATTAACACAACACGTTCTCACATCTGATCATTAGATGTGTCATATAAATGGGAAAACATCTGATATAAAAAGACAGTTTAATCCCTCAACCACTGGATCTTTTGCTTTACGGATCAGTGGAACTATGAGGAAACCTGCCTACTTCAGATTTTTCTCCTATTAAACACATATCTCCAGATGACAAAAATTCCTCAATATATAAATCTGTTTATACATAACATATCCGCAAAATTCACTGACTGGATGATTAATTGAGGAACCCACACATAAAAGGATTATTCAAATCAATGTCGGATTAGAGGATTAATTTGAAAATATATAAGTTAAAAGATTGGCCAAACTTATATATAAAGACCAACAATATAGAACCAACATAGATTGGATCCTACAAAATAAGAGGATAATAAAACAAAACAATTAAAACAAAGAGGACAAGTAACCACTAAGTCCCATGTCCATTTAATCTCGTGCCCATAGATCATTGGAAGAATTAGAGAAATCCATCCTCTCAGAACCACTCCTCAAAAGACATAAAATCACTTATCACCTACATACCAAAGGGACTGGTTAAAGAAATAATTGAAGAACAACAGTACATACACAAGATATATACAACAAAACCATTACACAGGAACCCCTCCTTCTCTCAAAAAATATTATATACCATACCAAAATCACTATTCACAAAGTGTTTCCCCTAAAATAATCCAGGAATCCCTTCTGCAAAAGAGGAATCACACTATATATCTAGAACATCACCTCACACACAATATCAAACAAAATTGAGGGAACCACACTTTTGAAGAAATCACACAGTCTAGTATGAAATGAAGGGAACAATCCATTTCACAGCGACTCAACTTATAAACTTACACCCAGCACCTATTATTAATCACAAACCACAAATATTACCAATTATAGCACTATTACGATTTGTGTTGACCCATTTCACTCCACCGACCACATACAGAACATTCCAACACCTCAAGAATTTACAAAGTCACCTCTTACTATTCAGAAGAACTATGTTATCACTTTTATTTTATTTCATTTTATTGGTTACACATTATTCAATCGATTTATGTATCACTGAAATGACCAATCATCCCCCACACACCCAGGTGCATTGATTCACCTAATTAACCACTCCCCTATTTAAATCCATGCTGATCACACATATCCTCTGCTTACTGAGGAAGGGACACAGTCCCGAAACGCGTTTAAGCTGTGGGGGATATAGCAGGACTAATACAACCAGAGGAGATCGCTACTTTATCATCACTGAAAGCCCAATAAGAAGTTGAAATAGTACCAGAAGAAAAGCGCGCGAACGGGAAACACGAGGACGCCGAGATCAAGTCACAAGAGAAGACGCCACACACAGGAAGATTGGAACCCCAGGAGGATACCGAAGACGCCGAAGACCATAACCTACCACTCCATAGAAGGAAGCACCGGCCGGTAAGTGAGCTCTGCGCCCAAGACAGTGTGGGACGCCACACCTAGGCGCAGCACACCGTCTTCCTTCCACAGACTATGGCGAACATAGACTTATCTCAGCTGCCCCATCAGATCTTTACTAACCAATCAAGCATTTTTATTCTTTTAAAACCTACTACTAATCTTACCAATTTTAGTCTACATCATATAGGTTTTTATGCCATCTTAACCCATTCCCTTCCAACGTCTACTACCACATGTACCAATAACCACTTTACCTACATTGCCTTTTATATTTTACATATATATATTATATTTGTTTATTTTTATCTATTTTTTTCTATATACTATACTATCTTGTCTCCTACCATTATAAATATCAATTAAATACATTTTTTAATCCAAGATAAGAGTGTGCCAGCTACTTCTCTTCTCATTTTCTCACACTATCGCTGACAGGGTAAGTCAGTACACCTGGTTGTAGCACCTCCCTCATCAATACTGACAGGTGGAGCCGTCTTACTCACTTTTTCTATATTTTTATTTCGCCACTAATACACGGCAGACTGGGCTTTAGAATATATCACTGCACCGCGGAATGGCAAATAGGCCCTACATTTTTTTTACACTTTCCCACAACACAAAAGGCTTTTCAACAGATAAGTGCAACGATGAACGGCGAATATATTTTTATTTTGCCACTAATACACGACAAACAGGGCTTTAGAATATATCACTGCACCGCACAAGGGCAAATATATTTTTCTTTTGCCACTAATACATGGCAAAAAGGGCTTTAGAACATATAACTGCACCGCACAAGGGCAAATAAGACGTACTGTACAAATATTTTCATGTAATAAACCCTATTAATGGCTGTATCAAACAGCACTTGCATCCCAATAACAAGGTTTGCTAGAATTACAGAGCTGTATAATGGCAATTTGGATCCCCAGTCAGTGCACCAAGGTGTAATAGGATTGTTCCTATTACCCAGTTTGTAACCTCACCCTACTGAACCCTGTTCTACATAAATGCTGCGGAACAATTCCTCCCGATCCTTTCCCTGCACTTATAAATCGTTTTTTCACCAAAATCCAGTCTTTCTTATCATTGTCCCTAGGGCCTGCAGACATCTCTAGCGCCGCTATTTATAGGGCTGAGACATCACAGGGCTGTCTGGCTGCTGATTGGCTGCATGCATGGCATTATGGGTGATCCCACCTTCCCAGAGTTCCTTTCTCCATGTCCTTACACGTGCAGCAGCCATTTTAGAAGAAAACGCGATTCGTTACTAGTGATCAGCGGAAGGGGCAATATTTAAATTTGTGATATTTGCGAATATTTGGGCGAATATTCGTCATATATTAGCGAATTCGAGAATTCGTGCTCTTCAGTCATTATTTTCTTGATTGCGAAAATCGGCAATCTGAAAATATACAAAAAAAATTCAAGATACCAAAATTCGCAATCAACACTAATCCTAAAGTCAAAGATATTGCAGCCTCAAATTTTTCCTGAAATTCGGATCGAATTCCACTTTGTCAACTTCAATTCGCTCATCTCTAGTCTGGACAAAAAGAGACAATATTTTCATATTGCAGATTTTTCTCCTTAGATGCTGTGTTTGAGGTACTTTGCACTAGCAAATAACCCAGAGGTCACTTCTCTCCATATTTTATTATTTCATTCCCTCTATTTACCATTTTCCATTATAGAAATGCCTTTGTATTTTCTCTGCTGCTTTTATGACCCTTCATTATGAGTAACGTATTTACGGTATTCCTAAGATCTTATATTTTTCATTTCCACTTCTGTTCTCTCATTTGTCTGCTGTGCATTATAGTCGATTATATTCTTTCTACCTCATTACTTCACATTGATTATCTGCATCTCAGGGCTATTGTACATCACATAAGCCTCTTTTTAACCACTCGATGAAATTACTGCTGGTTGGGGGTGATGAAGTTTTAAATCTGAGGAGTCTAACAGTGTGATTAAGGAGTGGGAGTATCAATTAGCTTAAAAGAAGATCCTGGAAAGGTACAATGAGCAAGAGTAGGTGTAAATGATAAGGTAGTCAGCATTCAAAACATACATACAATGAAAAAATGCATAAAGCAACTATGGGATCTCCCCTTTATGTTTCTCCATTTTTGTATCAGTCATTCATTGAATATTATTGTCTTGTTACCTATGCTGAGATTGTAATTTGTGCTTTTTGTACTCTTTTTTTATGGTGGTTTCAAAAATAGCATAGCTTTTTCTAAAAGCCACAAAAAATGCTTAACTAAAAATTATGGCCTACATTAATTAACATGAGTGCAGCTAGATTTTAGCATAAATCCATTCAAAAGTTGCAACTTCTAAGTAAATATTTAAATGCAACAAATCATTCCACACTCTGCTTAACTTATCCAACCACTTGTACATCAAAATCAAACTCGTTTTGGGCTGCCAGAGGAATTTATGAACTGGGTTAGGCTTACTTATGACTCTCTATACTCTCACAAAAGGAGAAGACTGGTGTTTCTGTCCAGTTCTCTTTCTTCAGGGACATATTGCAGGCATGCTTTCTGCCACTCCTATTCTTTAGTGGCAAAAGTGTTGGCCCTGACAGTAAAGGTGACCTTACACCTTCTATAGCTGCTGATTAAGCTGAACATGTATATGTATATGCTGTTAGACACTTTTGGTAGAAGTTTATCTTCAAAGAGAACAAATCGATTGGGTGAAGAGAATACTCACTTTGCGTGATCCGTTTTTCCCCTAAAATCATCTTTTGTGGGAGATTCAAAAGTTCCCCACTCTCATTACACTGCTAAATCAACTAAAAAGACCTTTAAACATGATCAAGGGATCCAAAGCTTTCGGCACAATACCAGTCAGGATAGGATCCATTCCTGATACATGGCAACGACAACATGCTGTTTATTGAAGAAGCAAGTTAATTGTTACCAAAAGCTGGGTTTAAGATATGTTTTTTGAGGGTTCGTAGGAAGTTTTAAGGGTTGTACTAATACTTTTGTAAGATAGTATGGAGACCATGGATTGTGATATGGATTGGAGAGATTAGCGCTATCAATATATTGGTGTTTATATGTCAAGATATTTATCCACATTTATAAAAAGAAAATAAAAAAATAGGCCTCAGAAGACTCTTTCCCTTTCACATATGGCTAGGGCTTTGTTAATAAAATAATTTTCCTTCCACAGCTATTGTACATGTACAACAGGATATTCCGTCCAGCTCCCCAATATTGCTCCTGAAAGGGATACTTAAAAACTCAGAAGCAATATTCAATGAGTTTTTATTGTTAAAAAAAAGAGTTAGACAGGCTGTGATTCAGTGTGAATATTTTTGTGGCTGTGCAACTAAAGATGTACTTGCTAAGTTATGTGGAGGAAATAGTATGTTAGAGCGGTAAGAGAGTGGGTATTGTTCTAATAAGGATATAGGTAAACATTTTCAGATTTTCTGAAATATTTTGTAAAGTATGGGATGTGGTTACAGTCGGACCCATGTGTGGGGTCCACTAAATTGAACACTTATTTTGGGAAATGTCAAATTGAATGTAATATTACCTGACTTACGGAAATTCGATTAAATGTTATAGATTCAGAAGCACTTATGACCAACTATATTATTCTGCCACCTTTTTGAAAAAATATAAGTAAAGGTCATACTATATATTTTAATTTGTGGCGAAGAGGATGAAAACTGGATCCATATGACTTGGAGAGATCCAAACATATAAACTTTTGGAAAGGGCCGGGTTATTGAATATATATTCAATGTATTAACATCTTGTAAATTGGGTGATTTGTCTGAAGTAAAAACGAGAAGAGGTATTAATAATAGATTAATTGTAAATTTATTTTTGGCCCAAAAGATAAGTACATATAGTTAAATATGTATCTAGAGTTATTTTAAGCAACTATAACTCGATTAGAACAGAAATACTTAATTTGGTATTATTTTAAGTGTGGTTAAGAAGTGTAGCCCAAAGGTTCTAAGGTCAAGTGAAAAGTGTACACCATGACTGATTATTTGATGTGAACAGTGCTGCCCCTCTAAAGCTGCACTGCTCTTTGTCTCCCAGCAGTAAGTGGGTCTCCTGCTCAGAGGACAGTAGCAAGGGCTCTAGTGATTACTGGTGATGCTGGCCAGTGCTCAAATTAGAGTCAAGTAAAAGCACCAGCCAGCATATTCTTAGAAGACAACAAGCCCAAGCCCACATTGTGTGCCTGCACATCCTTGAGCCTTGACTTAGACCAGAGTGTGTTGGTGCAGACCAGCCATACATTCAGTGACTGCAGAGACCAAAGCATGGCGGAGCAGACCATCCAGTGGAGTGACAGAGACTTAGGAGAAGTGACGAGATTGTGGCTGCCTCAGACAAAGACCCAAAAGGAGAGAGCAACAGAGCAGACCCATTCAAAACCTCCAGAGCTAGTGTGAGAAAGTTCCAGCAGCGTCATAGGTCGAGTTGCTAGAAATCACACTGAAACCTCTCTAAAACAGGACAGAAGCCGGAGAAGCTGTTGCATGTCACAAGCTAGAGAACATCACCTCTGTATCGGGAGGGGGTCACCTAGGGACTAGGGAGATGTTATAAGGACTGTAAATAGTTATAAGGACTGTAACTGCCATAAGTGATATACCCTCATATTGAATACTTGCAATCTCCAAGCTTGAGAACTTGAAAATATATTGCTTGCAACCATTATGCTTGATTATGCCTAAAAGTATTTGTTTAAGTAAAGTTCAAGTTAGCTGCAAATTTTTTACCTGCCATTTATTTCAATACCATTCTAAACAACCTGTTCCCCACCTCATTTTTACAATGGCATGCTGTATGGGGCTCAGTTTAATATCTATTTACTTACAGGGGGTAGAATTCGAAATGCAATGATTAAAATCTTGCATTCATATGTGTGAGATTTCAGTGCTAAGCACAGTATGGACCTTAGGAGTGGGGACAGCTGAATAAGATGTACTGCGCATCTGCTGATCTACTGCAAATGCATGAGATTTCAGGGGCCAAAAAAACTGTGATGCCTGGCCCTGTCAATCAGTGGAAATGACTCAGACTGCAAAGCATAGATGGAACAGTACTCCAGGGGGCTAGGCTCACAACTTGGTGCTTTGTGCACCTCAATAAAAGTGGTGTTTTCTCCTAAACAACAGATTGCATCGCTACAAGACAGGTGTCTTTGCATTTAGCATAGTGATAAGTAGTGATGTCGCGAACATAAAATTTTCAGTTCGCGAACAGCGAACGCGAACGTCCGCAAATGTTCGCGAACAGGCGAACCGGGCGAACCGCCATAGACTTCAATAGACAGGAGAATTTTAAAAACCAAAGGGACTCTTTCTGGCCACAATAGTGATGGAAAAGTTGTTTCAAGGGGTCTAACACCTGGACTGTGGCATGCCGGAGGGGTATCCATGGCAAAACTCCCGTGGAAAATTACGTAGTGGACGCAGAGTCGGGTTTTAATCCATAAAGGGCATAAATCACGTAACATTCCTAAATTGTTTGAAATAACATGCTTTAAAACATCCAGTGTGTGTATACGATCAGGTATGATTTTGTATCGATCAGGTAGTGTAAGGGTTACGCCCGCTTCACAGACATTGACAGACCAAACTCCTCTTTTAATGCACCGCAAACAACCGCAAACTCCCCATTTGCACAACCGCAAACTCCCCATTTGCACAAGGTTGGATACCAAGCTAGCCACGTCCCGGTGATGTCATTGAAGGTTTCTTCCTCCACCCAGCCACGTACAACACCAAGGGTCCCCGAAAGGTCAATTGAATTGATTTTTCGAACGGGGAGATGGTTAAAAAAACGCTGGCTCCCTCCACTCTGTTTTAATCCACGGTCACTGCGTCTGCGCTGTGCAATTTACTGTCACACCCGATATGAGTGGTATTTTCTGTAGTACTATTCTCATCAGTTTAATCCCTCTAACGTCCCCAATCTGGGGGCCATTTATTGAATAGATTTTTCGAACAGGGAGATGGTTAAAAACGCTGGCTCCCTCCACTCTGTTTTAATCCACGGTCACTGCGTCTGCGCCGTGCAATTTACTGTCACACCCGATATGAGTGGTATTTTCTGTAGTACTATTCTCATCAGTTTAATCCCTGTTACATCCCATATCAGGGATTGCCTTTTGTGAAAAAAATTTAGGCCGGGTACCTTCGACTGCCTTCACAATGACAGACCAAACTCTCATACACCAAACTTAATTGATTTCAGGAACCGGAGATGGAAAAAGCAGCTTGGTCGGTCCTCATACTCCCAAATTGGGGCACTGTGCGTGCACAGAGCAATGTGCTGTGACACCCTATATGAGTGGTGTCTTAACTAGTACTATTCCTATCAGCGGCAGGCGGGTGCGTGGTAACTTGAGAGCAGGTGACCAAAGCTGAGCTGGAGGAAGATGGTGCGTCAAGGTTCTTAGCGGAAGCTGTTGAAGATTGGGTGTCCTGTCTAAGCCAGTCAACTACGTCCTCAGAATTTTTCGGGTTCAGGGTACATGGCCTCTGAACACTAGGCATTATTCCAGGGACAGTGGAAATCACAGCACCACGACCACGACGGCCCCTGCGGGGTGGCCTGCCTCTGCCTGTCATTTTTTTTTCGATAAGTGGTACTACGTGTGCTAGGTACTGTGCCACCCGGTATCAGTGGTGGGCACTGGCAGTGGGCACACTACAGTCTGTGGAAGTGGGCCTGAAACACACTGGTAGCAGGCAAGCAACTGAAATTAGACTAATGTGTAAAAATTAAATGCCTTATTTATCGTCAAGCTACTGTGCCACCCGGTATCAGGGGTTGGCAGTGGCAGTGGGCACACTACAGTCTGTGGAAGTGGGCCTGACACACACTGGCAGGAGGCAAGCAACAGAAATTAGACTAATGTGTAAAAATGAAATGCCTTATTTATCGGCAAGCTACTGTGCCACCCGGTATCAGTGGTAGGCACTGGCAGTGGGCACACTAAAGTCAGTGGAAGTGGGCCTGACACGCACTGGCAGCAGGCAAGCAACTGAAATTAGACTAAAGTGTAAAAATGAAATGCCTATTTTGATGCAAAGTCCTCTGCCAGCCGGTATGAGTGGTAGGCACTGGCAGTGGGCACACTACAGTCACTGGAAGTCAGCCTGACACACACTGGCAGGCAACTAACCTTAGATTAAAGTGTAAAAATGAAATGCCTTTTTTTGATGCAAAGTCCTGTGCCACACGGGATGACAGGGGTGGGCACTGGCAGTGGGCACACTACAGTCAGTGGAAGTCGGCCTGACACACACTAGCAGCAGGCAAGCAGCTGAAATTACACTAAAGTGTAAAAATTAAATGCCTTTTTGATGCAAAGTCCTGTGCCAGCCGGTATGAGTGGTGGGCACTGGCAGTGGGCACACTACAGTCACTGGAAGTGGGCCTGACACACACTGGCAGGCAACTAACCTTAGATTAAAGTGTAAAAATGAAATGCCTTTTTTGATGCAAAGTCCTGTGCCACACGGGATGACAGGGGTGGGCACTGGCAGTGGGCACACTACAGTCAGTGGAAGTCGGCCTGACACACACTAGCAGCAGGCAAGCAGCTGAAATTACACTAAAGTGTAAAAATTAAATGCCTTTTTTGATGCAAAGTCCTGTGCCAGCCGGTATGAGTGGTGGGCACTGGCAGTGGGCACACTACAGTCACTGGAAGTCAGCCTGACACACACTGGCAGGCAACTAAACTTAGATTAAAGTGTAAAAATTAAATGCCTTTTTTTATGCAAAGTCCTGTGCCACACGGGATGACAGGGGCGGGCACTGGCAGTGGGCACACTACAGTCAGTGGAAGTCGGCCTGACACACACTAGCAGCAGGCAAGCAGCTGAAATTACACTAAAGTGTAAAAATTAAATGCCTTTTTTGATGGAAAGTCCTGTGCCACACAGGATGACAGGGGTGGGCACTGGCAGTGGGCACACTACAGTCAGTGGAAGTCAGCCTGACACACACTGGCAGGCAACTAACCTTAGATTAAAGTGTAAAAATTAAATGCCTTTTTTTGATGCAAAGTCCTGTGCCACATGGGATGACAGGGGTGGGCACTGGCAGTGGGCACACTACAGTCTGTGGAAGTCAGCCTGACACACACTGGCAGGCAACTAACCTTAGATAAAAGTGTAAAAATGAAATGCCTTTTTTTGATGCAAAGTCCTGTGCCACACGGGATGACAGGGGTGGGCACTGGCAGTGGGCACACTACAGTCTGTGGGCCTGCAGCTCCTCACACACAGGCAGGCCAGGCATCTGCAATATGTATATGGAGAAAAAAAAATCAGACTAATGTTGCAGCCCTAAAAAGGGCTTTTTGGGGTGCTGTCAGGATGCTGTCCTTACAGCAGAGATCAGATGAGTCTTTCAGGACTGGAGTGGACACTGAATTCACTAGCCTAGCTATCGATTTCCCTATATAATCAGCAGCAATTACACTCTCCCTCCTCTCACTAAGACTGCAAATTCCAAATGAATCTAAAATGGATGCTGTTCAGGAGATGGGAGGGTCTGGGAGGGAGGGTATGCTGCTGATTGGCTGGAATGTGTCTGCTGACTGTGAGGTACAGGGTCAAAGTTTGCTCAATGATGATGTATAGGGGGCGGACCGAACATCGCATATGTTCGCCCAGCAGAGGCGAACGCGAACAAGCTATGTTCGCCGGGAACTGTTCGCCGGCGAATAGTTCGGGCCATCTCTAGTGATAAGTGAATTGATTTGTTCATTTGAACAAATTTTTCTTCTGTTAGGGATTGACCCTCTACAGAAGAGTCCTTATTGTACTGGTAGATTAAAATTTTTTGCATCTCGTGAGGTCATGATAATCGCACACATGCACCGTTACTACGAGTATTAATGCATGCATAAATGATCTGGCTAGTAAAAACAAATCAGGGACTGTGCATGTACTGCTAAAAATACTTCATTAATTTGTTGAAGCATATTCAGAGTCAGATTACCCAATCTTGCTCCAGTACTCGCAGTAATGGGACATACAGGAGATCATAATGGCTTCGCGAGATGTGCCAGCAGAAGGAGTATCCAGAGCTGTGGGGGCGCTCCCTCACAAGTGTAAATTCATTCAGATGAACTCATCACTAATTCGGCATGATCAATCCAGGCAGCATGGTTTATTAGGGCTGACAGATGCTCTCAGTTCCATTTACCATAATGGGGCTTGCATAAATTCAAATGCTTGCTGTCCCATTCAAAAGAATGGAACTGATTTTCAGTTGCTGAATTTTCTGCCACCAAATCTGCGACTCATGAGGGCACCCTTACTGTGCGAAGGTATGACAGGCAGGTGACAAGCGTCACTGTTAGGCCTCTTTCACACGAGCGTGTCCGGATTAGGTCCAGATGCGTTGCGGATGCGTTCAGTGAAAACTGTGCGATTTTACAGGCAAAGCCATTCAGTTTTGCCTGCGATTGCGTTCAGTTGTTCAGTTTTTTCCGCGCGGGTGCAATGCGTTTTGATGCATTTTTCACGCGCGTGATAAAAAACTGAAGGTTTACAAACAACATCTCCTAGCAACCATCAGTGAAAAACGCAACGCACCCGCACTTGCTTGCGGATGCAATGCGTTATTCACGCAGCCCCATTCACTTCTATGGGGCTAGGGCTGCGTGAAAAACGCAGAATATAGAGCATGCTGCGATTTTCATGCAATGCACAAGTGATGCGTGAAAAAAAACGCTCATGTACATAGACCCATTGAAATTAATGGGTCAGGATTCAGTGCGGATGCTATGCGTTCACGTCACGCATTGCACCCGCGCGGAAAACTCGCTCGTGTGAAAGGGGCCTTAGGCTGAGATTACACTTCTTTTTTATGATACCTTATCTAGGAGCAGGATTGGCACCAGCAGTAAGGTTGTGTTGATCTCTCTGTCTATTTTTCCCTTCTTCTGATCCTTCAGAAGAACAACCCCCCAAAAAAACCTGTCTTTTGAGCATCCGCCTTGACACAGTCAGTATTTGGTCCGTTTTTTTGCAACAGTATTTGATAAGTATTGGTAAGGCAAAAACTGGAAATGACATGTGATGGAAATATTTGCATGTCTTCTTTGTTTTGGACCCACTCTTGCATTTGACTTCCAAATCATAATCAAATCCCAATGCAAAATACTGACCATGTGATAGAGACCTTATGGATGCTCCAAAGACAGGATCCGTTGTGTTTTTAATTTAAATTTTTTGTTCCTCTGACAGAATAGATGAAGGGTAAAATAAATGTTTATGTCAACAAGGCCAAACAGGGATACTAGTGGCCCCGTCACAGAGTAGTGAGGGTGGCAAAAGCAAGAGGCGTCAACATAGTGACCCAGTCACAGAGTGGTGAGAGTGGAAACAACATGAAGAGTCATCATAGTGGGCCAGTCACATAGTGATAAGGGTGGCAACAGCTAGAAGAGTCCATATAGTGGTCCAGTCACAGAGTGGTGATGGTGACAACAGCATGAGAGGTCTACATAGTAGCCCCGTCAGAGTGGTGAGGTGGGGGGCAACAGCAGTGGCAGTAATTGCACAAGATGGCAGTAGGAGAAGAAGGCAGCAGAGACAGCAGGTGTGTGGCATCAGGCGGGTGGCAGCATCAGAAAGGTGGGCGAAGCCTGTGGCCAGAAGTAACAGGCCATTTTTCACAATATTCTGGTGTCACAGCCCACTGCAGTCAGAACCTTACTGCCAGAATGATCTAATCTGATGCATCAGGCACCGTTGTGTGGAAACACTGTCTGATCCATGCCTGATTCATCTTTATAAAATCTCTCTATATTTTGTGTTGAAAGGCGAGTTATCTTTGGGGTAACTATGCCCCCCTCAGGACTGAATACCCGCTCTGATACCACACTACTGGCCAAGCAGGAAAGCTTGTCAAAGACAAACTTAGCCAGTTGTGGCCACAATTCAAGTTTGGCTGCCCAGTAGTCAAGGGGATCTTGGATCTGGTGTCACAGGGTGCAGTCCAAGTATGCCACCACCTCCTGGTTCAGCTTCTGCTCCATGTCATGCTGCTGCTGGCTGGTTTCTCCAGTTGGTGGGTGAAGAAATATGCTCATCAGAGACTCAAGACTCAAGTTACTGCTGACAGTGCTAGTGCTGCTCCTGCCCCCCCCCCCCCCAACCAGCAGTCATGGCAGTGGAGCATAAGAGCAGAGGGTCTTACCAGTCAGACTTTCGTGAGGATGGGCGATGGCTCACTTAGGCAGCGACCAAACGACTACATAGGATGTCTCAATAGTCATCCCTTTCAGCAGGTAGAAAAAAGGCCCCCATTTTGGCTGGGTAGTTAGGGTCTAACATAATGGAGAGCCAGTAGTCATCTCTCTGTCAAATGGTGATAATGCGGCTGTCACTATGCAAGCAACTCAGCATGCATCTGACCATTTACACAAGAAAATTGGAGGGACTCCCTGCCTCCTTCTCCACTGCATACTGTCACGGTATGTCGGGGGTCATCTGCCTGGTCTTCCTTATCGCCCTCCAGCTCTCTTTCTGTCCACATATCGGCACTGCCATGAACTGTACCAGACACCGACAGGCCCTAGGAATGGCCCACCTTCTGCTATACGTACATATATGGTGCTTGTACAGCTTTTTTAGGGAAGCAGTTATGGCTTGGGACTTTCAACCTTGACCCAGCACAAGCCATCAGTTCTCTGAGTCACTCACATAGAAAGAGAGGGATTGCAGTACCAACAACTTGGTCAGGAGCATGTTCAGCTTCTGTGCTGTTGGATGAGTGTACGCATACTGTTGATTGCTGGCAAAATGCATGACAAGGAGTAGAAGGGGCATCAGGACCAGTAGACTATGGGAAGGAAACACAGTTCCCTTCTGCTGAGGTGGTGGAGCCCTGACTGCTGGAGAAGGGTTGCGAGCCGCTAGGACATGCTTCAGGCTATACCACTACATTAGCGCCTCAGTTTTTCCAGGCCACTTCATAGTGACGCTCCATGTGTTGACGCAGGGCCGTAATTCTAACATTGGCACCCTGGCCGTGCTTTACCTGCCCACAGATCCTACATACAGCCGTGGTGTCAGGGGAACCCACCGACTCCTGGCTGTGTGTATCTGATGTCAGTTGAGATGCTTTTGAAGACTGAGTCAACCATTCCAGTACAGCGGTATTGGTCGTTAAAACACTATCGCTGGATGACACTGGCACCTCTGGCCTGTTGCTGTGGCTGCTGCTGCCAAACCCCCTTCTTCCACTGCTACTTCTGCAAACTACAGCAACATTTTTGTCACTGCCCATTCCTTTGAAGAGCTCTGGCATCTCTTTGTTGGACATACTGTATCGTAACTGTATATGTAAAATAAGTTATTCAATGTCAATATGGACACCCTAATAAGTATTAGACAGCTTATTCACCCTAATTTGAGAATCAAGGCCTAATGGAATTGCCTAGATATTAAACATGGTTAGAACCTCAACAGTAAAAATAGCTCATTCACCACAACTTGAAAATCAAGGCGTAATAGAATTGCTTATCTATTCTACAAGGTGGACACCCCAATAACAGTAAAATTAGACAGCTCATTCACCCCAATTTCAGAATCAAATTCTAGTGGAGAATATTTGAGGAGAGTTTGCATTCTTTACACATGAAGCGGCACACTTAGGATGTCTCTCTTTGTACAGACATACAGAAGAGGCTGCCATTCCCTAAATAGGACTGCCTATCAGACTCAAGTGATTTAAATCAATAAATTATACTGAATCTCTTCCACAAAAATATTTATCAACCTGCTCAGCTGATCCTGCTTTATATCAGCTTGAACTGTGTTTTCATGGTTCCCTTGAAGAATGGTACAAATTGTTTCTGGGCTATATAACCTTATGAGCAAAATAGTACATATTGTGCCTTCTAAAAATCATTGATTGATACTAAACAGTATTGTGCCCCAGTAGCTGCAGATGGTGTCTGTAACACATTTTTCCTATGCTTTGGGACAGTACACACCATAAATCTTCTACAGTGCTTTCTTATTAAAATACTATCCACAGAGACCTTCGCAACATTGTCAGCCACAGTGTATCCATATTATATAGTAAACTACAGGGTTCTTAAATAATAATTAAAATATCGCCTCCTCCCCAATTTCCTCCAGCATTGTCTTCCTCTTGTAGGTACTTGTGGACAGCCAGTTAAAGACCAGCCTTTTCTTGATTAATAGTTCCACTGATTTCCATTATAACCAGAATATTTCTACAAAATGTCAACATTGTAAATTTGTAATTCTTGAAATCTCTTGTGCAACAAAATGAACAAAGTAAATCAAAAAGAGAAATGCCAAGAAGAATTATACCTTAAAAACACTATCAATATGAAGATTCACAGCCCATCTAAAATACATATTGGAATAATCTGACTATTGGTTCCTTTCTCAACATTGTCTAAGGCTGCCTGTGCACAATAAGGTTTTGTTCAGATTTTCGGATAACGTCAGTAGCGTGACCACGTCATGTAAAGGTACACGGGATGATGTACAAGCAGATCGTCGGGAAGCAAGCATTCTTTCCCGACAATCTGCTGATCACTAGCGGAGGAGACCACTGCAATTACATACACCGATCTCCTCCGGCTCCTCCAGAATATGGGAAGGAGCGATCACTAATCTCATCGCTCGTCCCCATAATGTTTACACAGCACGATCTGCTGTCAGGAAACAAGGATTTTTGTGATGCCCTAAATATCCAATTACCAGATAAACAAGCGTTTTGCTCGTTCAACAGGTGAACGGTGATACATTTACACTGTCCGATCATCGCTAACAAATGTTACTATGAATGATCGTAAAGCGATGATTTAAAAAAAAAAAAAAGAAGCATATGGTTCTGAGTCATGATCAGCTACCCCATTCTGTGATCGGGGAATTTTTAAGAAATATATATATAAAAAAGCTATAAAGATTTAAATCACCCCCTTTCCCCAAAATAAAAATAGAAATAAATAAACAATAAAAACCATGGGTATTGCATTGTCCCAAAATAAGCTATCAAAATATAAAAATATTTATCCCATGCAACGAATGACGAAATAAAAATGACAGATCGTCTAGCAAAAAATGAGCCCCCACACAGCTCCATAGACGTAACTGTAAGAAATAGAACATGATGATGAAAAGAAAGAAATTTGTTTTCAAAGTTTTTTTTTATGTATTAAAACACAAGAAAAGCTACATAAATGTGGTATCGTTTTAATTATACTGACCCAGAGAATGAAGGACGCAAGTCAGTTTTACTGCATAAGGAATGTCATAGAGACAAAACCCGTAAAACTGTGTTAGAATAAAAAAAAATCCAATTCCACTGTAGCCACCGGAAAGGCTGTTGCTTTTCCTATAGTGTACAAGCACAGCCACCACTGCTGGATTGCAGGGTGGTTGTAACTAGTGTTGAGCACGAATATTCGAATAGCGAATTTTTGAGCAAATATCGGTACTTCGCAAATTTGTGAATATTGCGAATATAGCGCTATATATTCGCTATTTCGAATATTCGTTGTGTTTTTTTTTTAAAGTTGTTAATCCTTGTTGCTCTCTGGTTGTCTTCCCACTTCCAAAAAGCTGTTCTTACCTGTCCAGAGGATTCTTGGCTCCCTGCCCGCTCCAGTCAATGCCCGTTGCCGCTTCTGCCGACTTCCCGTATGCATGGGAACTCCTCCATGCTAAAATGTACTGTCGAATGTAAGAATTACGATCTCACAAATTTGACTAAGTTGTAATCGCAATGCAATTAATATAACCTGAATTACTCGCATTGCGAATTTAACTTAGAGCTGAGTTCCTAATGGTTGTATTGCTAGAATATAACGAATATCACAAATTCACGAATATAGCACTATATTCTCAATCTTCGTTATCTTCTAGCAAGCCAACCATTAGGAACCCAGCTCTAAGTTGAATTCGCAATGCGAGTATATGTTCGCATTGCGAAATCAACTTAGAGCTGAGTTCCTAATGGTTGTTGCTAGAATATAACGAAGATAGAGAATATAGTGCTATATTCGTGAATTCGTGATATTCATCATCTTCGTTATATTCTAGCAATACAACCATTAGGATTTAAGAACTTGGCTCTAAGATCAATTCGCAATGTGATTATATTTTCGCTTCGTGTATGAAACTTAGAGCTGAGTTCCTAATGGTTGTTGCTAGAATATAATGAAGTTTGAGAATATAGTGCTATATTCATGAATTCGTGATATTCGTCATCAACCATTAGGAACTTAGCTCTAAGATCAATTTGTAATTCGATTATATGTTCGCTTCGCGAATGAAACAGAGCTGAGTTCCTAATGGCTGTATTGCTAGAATATAACGAAGATTGAGAATATAGTGCTATATTCGTGATATTCGTCAATTCTAGCAATAAAATTTACAACCATTAGGAACTCAGCTCTAAGTTTAATTCGCAATGCGAATATAAATTTGCATAACATTCGCAATATATAGAATAATGAAGAATATTCGATTTCGACGAATATATGACGAATATTCAATCGAATATTCGTGAAATATCGCGACATCGAATATGGCACCTCCCGCTCATCACTAGTTGTAACTCCTGGAAATAATCAGTGGAAAAATGAATCAAGCCAGTAAAGAGGCAATATAGACAATAACAATACATTAATAAGTGCCTTGTAGTAACTGCCATTTATTGTGAAAGTTAGACAACCCCTTTAAGGCCCAGACCAGTTTAAGGCCAGTTTCACCAGTGTTTATCTTTTCCGGCAGGCTGTTCCGGCAGGGGAACAGCCTGCTGGAGCTGTACTACAGTGTGCACACGTGTGCTGCCGGAAGTCCGCCCAGCCACATTTCACTATAATGGGGACCAGCTGGAGATCCAGCCGCAGCACAGCAAATATGCTAACAGGCGACCGGACAAAAATCGCTGTGATTGATCATGGCATCTGAGGGGGTTAAATGACATTGCAGTGCATTACATTAAATTACTCCGCTGTGAAGGCTGTGCAGCACAGACTGAAGAGGAGGAAGAACGAGCGCGGGCGGTGAGGAGTGGCGGCATCCGGAGCAGGAAAGGTAAGTGTTTTTTTTGTTTTTTTTATGAGGCTGATGCAGGCACTGGGGTCTGAACAGAGGCATATGGGGGCTGATGGAGGCACTGGGGGCTGAAGAGAAGCATATGGGGGCTGATTGAGGCATATGGGGGCTGATGGAGGCATATGGCGGCTGAAGAGAGGCACTAGGGACTGATGGGGCACTGGGGGCTGATGCTAATTCTTATTATGCTAATTTCAACACAGTGGACTTGTGCCCCAGATGTTTTCAGACCCTAGCAATGCCCCTGCCCTACTATCTTTCTCTTCTTTAGCACAACTCTCCCTGACTAACACTGAGCTGAACACGTGTCATCCGGTGCTATATAGCACCTGATGACGCGTTCCAGCCAGCTAATCACTGTAATGCCAGTAACCAACATGGTTACGGCATTACAGTGAGGGCAGTACTTACCTGCATGTTTATTAGCAGCATAGCAGCATTCCGCCTTGTGCCGAGCATCAAGATGCTTGAGCCGAACTGGTGTTTGGCCGAGCATGCTCGATCAACACTATTTGGGGTATATAGTGTGCGGCAGGAAACTGGATGTGCAATGTGCATGTGAGATATTTCTCTGCTGTCCATACAGACATAATGCTGTGATGTCACAACAATAATTAGTGTACCAATCAGTAATATATGAGACCTGATGTGAAATGTGAAGTTGTATGTATTGAGAAAAGAAATTTGCATCATAAGTGACAATTTTCGCAATAGCAAATATTTTTAACACTCTATCTGCATATAAAGTGATTGTTCTGACATGCATATGAAATGTGATCAAATACACTGCTGCCATGTCAAATTACTTACAGTGATCAGTAGTTCTTTCTCACTGTCGCGAGAATTGCTTCCCACCATCTTTTCCAATCTTCTCAAACTTCTGTTAGTTTTAAAACAGTCGTGCAATTAGTCCACACCCCTTTTGCGCATGCACATTAAGCGAATTTTACATTACGATTTTCGCAATGTAAAAAAATAGTGTACGAAGATAGCGAATTCGTGAATTTGCGAATATATGGTGAATAGTCACCCATATATTCGCTAAATATCGCCAAATCGAATATTGCGCCTGCCACTCATCGCTAATTAGCAGTAGCACCACACTGTCCCCAATGGGGCTCACAATATAAGTACTGAAGTATAAATCACTGTAAGGGAAGCTTATCTTTCTCATGCACTAGTTTACGTCATGTACAAATCATTTGTATGCCAGTTTTGCATTGTGCTAGAAGAAGACAAATCAAGAAAATGGTTAAACATAGTTTATATCAAATTGTTTTATATTATTTAGTCTGCAAATATTTAATGGAAAAAGCTACCAAAATAATTCCCTTTTGCTGAAATAATCTGTGGGACATGAAGAATTGTGTGTGTCAGCTGCTCTGGACTGTTGTGAAGATGAAGTTCCAGGGATCTGCTCCCCCTCCCATCAAAGAGCATATCACTTTGCTCTTATTGGGAAGTGGACAGATGAAAACCCTGCAGGGAAAGCAAGCCAAGAACTCATAGTTCCCATGCTTCTGACAGGCAGACGTGTGAGCATGTAAGGTACACAGGACTTAGGACTTAGATGGTGGTGGGATCTGGCAATATTCCAAGTGATACCCTAGACATGAGTAAAATGTAATTCACAGAAAAAAGGCAAGGCATGAATGTAGATGATTATTACTTGCTCCGATCTTTGATATGGACATAGCTTTGCAGCGTGATAGTGCGCTAGAGGGTAATGAGCCATAGGGGAACGTAACTTTTCAAGCTGCACAAATGCTGTGGCTGCAACTTATCCAAAGGCTCTCAATGAAAATGACCAGCATAAGGCCTCATGCACACGACCGTTTTTTTATGCTGTCCGCAAAAAGGGGTCCCGTTGTTCAGTGATCCGTGTCCGTTTTTGCCTTCCGTTGTGTTTCCATGTGTCTTCCGTTTTTTTTAGCGGACATGACCCAAAAGATTTTACCAAAAGACAGGCTGACAATGTTTCCCAAGTGCCTGCCAAGGGATCCGCAAAAAAAACGGACACGGAACGCGGATGACACACGGATGGCCATCTGCATTTTTCACGGACCCATTGACTTGAATGGGTCCGTGAACCGTTTTTCACGGACAAGAATAGGACAGGTTATATTTTTTTGACGGACTGGAATCACGGACCACGGACGCGGAGGACAAACGGTGCATTTGCCGAGGTTTCCACGGACCCATTGAAAACCAATGGGTCCGCAGAAAATCACGAAAAACGGAGCAACGGACACGGAATCAAACAACGGTCGTGTGCATGAGGCCTAACTCAGTAGTTGGTTTAATTTTTTTTTGTAATTTCTTTTATATTCTGAAACTTCTTTTTTGGGTAGAAATTTAATTCGTCTGAGGATGGACTACTTTCCAAAACAGTACAATGCTTACACTTTAAGGGTAAATGCACACGATTAGGATTGCGTGCCGATTTTCTGCGTGGATTTGCATGTGGAAAACCCGCACTGTACATTGTATTCTATGAGAATTTGAAATTCTCGTGCACACGATGCAGATTTCGACCTATGGTGCGGATTTTAAAATCCTCAGCATGTTAATTTATTTTATTTTTCCTGACCATATTTTCTCTATTCACTTCAATGGGGAGAGTAAAATCCGCTTAAAAAAAAAAAAAATCCACACCAAATCCACATGCAAATCCACACGAAAGTCCGCAACCAATTTATGCGGATTGACCGCATGGATTTCCCTGTGAACACTTGCGGATTTCAGTGCAGATTGTCCGCACATAAATCTTGATTGTGTGCATTTAGCCTAAAAGGACACTAATGGTAGAAATCACAGCAATTCACAGTAAATTGAAAACAAACTATTGTCAGTGTTTAGGATTTTCTGTCTATTTCTGAAAATAACAGTCATGGTGAAATCATGCTACCTGTAATGAATTTCTTGCTCATCAGCTAACAGGTGGGGCAGGTTTACTGTTTCTTGTCTCCTATTGTAGACAACGCAATGAGGTAAGGCTGCTGCTTCAGTCAGTTATCTCACAGCTAGACACAGGATTATGAGAAGGAGACATAGAATAATTGTACAATATGATACATTGCTGATATGTTAAAGTATTGTCTAAACATGAGGGCAGATTTACTATGGAAAATGTGCAAGAATTTTGGAGCCATCTGTAATAAAACAACTGGTGTACATGCCTTGCACCACATTTATTAACCATTTTAGACATGTTTGAACAACTTTTCTGTCTCCTCTGACAAGGGGGGATTCTTAGTGGAAAAGGATGTGGATTGCACTAGCTGGAAAAAAGACAGTGGTTAAACTGTACTATCCTGTGCCAAAATATAGTGCATTTTGTTGAATAAACTAAGCCACCAAATACAGTAGGTGGTGTGAAGTTAGACTAGACAGTCTATAGTTGCTCCAGATTTATCATCCAACCTCAGACACTGTGACATATCATAAGATTATGTACTCTTAGCTTACAATGTCTTACTATCAAGTATTCTTAGTAAATCTGCACCAATGTGTTTGGTTAAATTAAGGTCATTATGTATTAGCTTTTTTTTTCTACTATGTGGAATTTATGTGTGCCTCCTAAATTAATCCAAGTTTTGTTTCAATAGTTTAGGGTGCATTCATATGACTATATTTTGATCCGTGTGCACAATGGACTGATAGATTGTGTGGTACTATTCACACTACTGTCTTTTGGCATAGAGCCTCAGAGTAGGTCTTGTCTTGGGCTGTGTTTCTCACGTAACTCAGACCTGAAAACCATTTGAGACAATGCTCTCCAGTGCTTGCCAGGCACAGTTGCCTGGTCCGTGCCCTGTATGGACATACAGACCTCAATGTCTTTCTAAAAATCATTTGTGTGTTGCAGGCACAACACAAACAATTATTAATATGGACTAGTGCGGCAAGCCTCTGAGGAAGCGGAGCAGAGGATGGGAGATGATATGTCATAGTGTACTCCTTTAAGGCCATCCCTCCCTGGGGTCAGTGCAATGTAGGAGGAGCATTCTATATTGCCTCTAGGCATTCCATGTAGCTAGGGCGTTTTCCTGATGGTAGTTTGGGGTGCCCTTAAAGGGGTTGTCTCATCTCGCCGTTGCTAAGGCAAGATGAGACACAGTCCTGACCATCTCAGGCACTCTGCTGTTTCAGTAGCTCTCGTAATCATGCATAAGAGCTACTGAAACAGCATAGCACAGCAAGCTATGATGCGTCCCTAACTCAGAAGCAGCATAGCTTGTTGTGCTATGCTGTTTCCATAGCTCTCATGCAAGACAAAAAGAGCTACTGAAACAGCAGAGCGGAGGGGCACACTGCTGTTTCCCGGCCATTTGGTGGTCGGCACTATGTCTCATCTTGGCTTAGTAACGGCGAGATGAGACAACCCATGTCCATGCGTCCAGCTTGTGGTGTTAGGAGAGTTAATAACAAGGTCAGAATGAACTTAGCAAAAGTCTATCTTTACTGTGCACCAAATGGAAGTTATAGTACATCCAACAATTATCTGTACACAGTGCAAATTCTCCCCAGATGTCCAAGCAAGAGATAAGCAAATGTTTACAGATCTCTGGCTAGCAACTTCAATCTGTCACAATGTCCATAATTCACACGGCAGCTTGCGGTTGCAATAATATGACTGGCCAAATCGTAACTGAACAGTGCAGGGTGTCTTGCCTCTCTATCTCTCCACTGCAGCAGGGACTGAAAATACTGTATCATGATAACTTTGCTGACTAAAATGTGTCCCTTGAATCCACTACTCTGTGGCGCATAACTTGTTCCCTCAATGCATCAGCAAAGTCTGTAATGCTCTACACTGGTTACCTTGATGACTCTCACACTGTGGCCACGAAAATTTTCCAATTCTTCGCTCTCTCTGATGGTAGTGAAGAACATGCCTGTCTAATGCTTAAAGGGGTTGTCTGGCCATATATATTGATAACCTATCATCAGGATAGATCATCAATATCTGATCGGCAGGGGTTCCGACAGTCGGCACCCCCACCGATTAGCTGTTTGACGAGGAGGTGGTGCTTCCTGTGATCGCTGCTTCCTCAACTTTACACTATGCATCGTCTCCTGTGGAGTAGTGGCGTAGTGTAATTACAAGTACTCGCTCCATTTACTTGTATGGAGCGAGTACTTGTATTAAACTTCACTTCCGAGACAAAGTAATGAACAGAAAGCTATGCTCTCATAGATGCCACTTCCTCTTCAAACAGCTGACCTGCGTGGATCCCATGTGTTGGACCCCCGCCATCTCATTGCGTTATCTTGAAACAAAAGCCATTGAGAAGCAATTGCTTAACCAGTTTAGTTAACTATAGTTTAATTAACACATCTCAGAAAGCAGAAGTCTTAACCCTGCTACATCCGTAGGTCATCAATATATACGGCCAGAGGCGGCTCTTCTATTAGCCCACTTAGGCCTAAGGCCTTGCGCTGGTGGGGGCCTCGCTTTGGCTCCCACCCGACACCGCTGCAAGTACAATTATTGGCTTCTGTGGTCGGTGGGTGGCCTAAGCGGACTAATGGAATGGAAAAGCCGCAGCCGGGCCCGCGGCCGCTCTGAGCCCCTCTCCGTCTCTGCCTCTTTAAGAGAGTGGTGGCTGCTGGGGCTCGGAGCATGCCGCCACGCAGGCACGTCTTCTTAACATTGCCACTTGCCAGCTTCACCCCCAGAGCGCTGCGCAGCCATGCAGGGCAGAAGAAGAAGGAGCCAGTGCCCTCACCTCAGTCCGTGTCTGGCTGTCGACCACAGACAGACAGTGGTGCCTGACCAGTGAATATAAGCCCATGGTACAAGATCACCCTGTAATATGGGCTGCAAGCATGCAGCTGCTAAACCCTGACTGTGACATCACTGTGAATACCCTGTACTGTGATGTCACTCACTGTGCATGTTAACCCTGTACTGTGACTGTGATTAATATGCACAGTGATGTCACATACAAGAGAGCAAGGGTTAATGCAATGTGACATCACAGTACAGGGTTAATATGCACTGCGACATCTCAGTATTGCCAGGGTTAATGCAAAGTATTAATATGCACTGTTAATATAAGCCCTGTACTGTGTTGTCACTGTGCATATTAACCCTTTACTGTGATGTCACTGCATATTAAAGGGGTACTCCCGGATAGGAAAATAAATCCCCTATCCAAACGATAGGAGATAAGTGGTCGGGGGAATCCGGCCGATGGGATCCCCCACTATCTCCTGTACGGTACTCCGGATCTCCCTGTGCCCGTAGCGGTGGTCAACATTCCCCCTCCATGTATCTATGGGAGAGCCGCAGATACAGCACTTGTGTATCTCTGAGTCTTCTATAGAGATACATGAAGGGGGAGTGTTGACCACACCTCCGCTTTGTGCGGTGGTTGACACAACAAACCCCCTCCATGTATCACTTTGGGTGAGTCGGAGAAACAGGAACGCTGTATCTCTGTCTCTCCCATAGAGATGAATGGAGGGGGCGTGCCGCACTGAAACCTAGCAGAGCCCCCCTTCCCCACGATCAGACATCTTATCTCCTATCCTGTAGATAGAGAATAAGATGTAGGGGAGAAACTAAGTTATTTATTCAAGGTATTTGAAAAATTTTGCAGTATGAGGCAGTATGCTATGTTACATTTTTCTATGTTTTACTGTTTGCATGTTCATCCAAAGAAAGGTGATTTATTCTTGAAATTGTTTACATAGTAATTGCCATATTAAACATGTTAAATACACACATATGTTGTAAGAGTATTTATTTTCCCTTAAAATAATGCTGACAAATGTATTGCACATTTAATCGACAGACTAAGGATACTATACCAAGTTTTTTTGTTTGTAGTTGATCTTTATTATCGCTTCCATATCTTGTTTTCGTGGGGGCCTCATGTTCGAGTTTCGCCTAAGGCCTCACTAAGTCTAGAGCCGCCTCTGTTTAGGGTCAGGCAACCCCTTTAAGCATACTAGCTGTGTCATATTACATGGCAGTGTATAACATAAAATTATAGTACCATACATTTTTAAACAATTGCAGATACCTTTGGTCCGGGGTACTGCACATGTAAATAAGTCCTAAATCTTGTATGTACCTAGATTTGTGTACATAGGAATTTGCAGATGTATACCAATGATTTAATTCAATTTTCAATTACGAAATAGAGAAAGATTGTGAATTAACAAAATTCCTTGGGGCTTATATGTTAGTCTACCATTAAGCATCAGAAATAGCCTGTGTAGGTGGGCAAGTGCATGGAATTCATAGTAAAACAAGGGCCCTGTTGTATCTCAGCGAAAAGCTTCAAATTCAATGAAGGACAATATCTGAATTAAATACTAGTCCATTGCTGTTTATAATAGTACATTGCTAAGTATAAGGATAAGGATGAGTGATTTTACTCCTGCGTTTACATTGCCCCCTATTTCATATCCCCCACCAGTTTGGCTACCTAGACATGTGTTAGGGAGGTTCTAGTTGCCAGTTTACCCACTTTAATTTGTAGAAAATAGTTGTACATAGTCAAATATTGAACATACATCAATTGATTTTAACTCTGTTTATTACACTGACCATGACCATAAGGACCAACACAACACTTATCAAATTTGTATCAAATTAATATTCCCTGAAACTGAACAAGAAAAATATAAGAAACGTTATTTGATGAAATGTTTTCAGAAACTGATATAGATTGTAACTCATAAAACAGTAAAAAATACTCTTTAGTTACCTGTATACTCAGATTGGGGTTTGTGATGGACCAACTGTCAGCTGGCTCCCCAGCCCACTGGATGTGGGGTTATTAATAGTTTGCTGTACCAGAAATACTATAAGGATTAGCTTAGGGGGATTCATTTTCAACTACTTTATTGCAAGGCTTTAGTGACCTCAATATACATATTGGAGACTTTTAACAAAATCTTTGTTTGCACAGCAGTTACAGAATGTTTAACAGGAAATTATGCTCAAAAAGTCATTAGTTATTATAAACAATTAGTAAAAATTCCTCCTGTTCCCTTTTCCAATCACTTAACTGACATAGAAGGTCAACAGAAGAAGTTTCCATATGGCTATAGTGGAACATGTCCATTCAAGGGGACTGTGCGCCAGAATAGTAGCCTTTGCTAAGCATTTCCACTGACGTCAATAGCAGTGTTAGTATCTTGAAGTCCCTTGGCATACATGAAAATGCAAAGTGTTGTGTTGGAACAGGACGTTTTATGCATGATTGTAAAGTGATAGAACAAGTGCTGCAGTTTAGTATCTACAATATCTATCTATCTATCTATCTATCTATCTATCTATCTATCTATCGTACATTGTGTCTATATATATATATATATATATATATATATATATAAGGTAAAAAGTGAAAAAGCAGCACACTTTAAAATAACGGGTGCAAAACCTGCCGACGACCAGCAACCAAGTCCTCAATGTAGTAGTTCAAAAATTGCAAGGCAGCACTCCAATCTTCAAAAAATTCCAGTGTTTATTCAGCCCAGTGTGGCAACGTTTCAATTGTTCACTACAATCTTTCTCAAGCCATACCAAATAAAGTGCTCAGTGCAATATATATAGTCAAGTCACATGATCATCAATTAATTAGTGATAAAAACATGATTACAATAAAATGTAAATTTGTAATAATAAAGTGCTAAAAGTGCCAAATGTGCAAATTACATAAACAAATACATGTGAAAAAATATTCATGTTCCATATGATACAATTTTCTGATAGTGTAAACATTAAAAACAGTTAATTGACTTGAAACCCACAGGTGTATAAGATAAATAATAATCATAATAAAAGGGAGACAATCTCACAGATGCGGAATCACCATAGGATCCTGGACGGCGTCTCACGGAGTACAGCGCGCATGCGCGAGATTCACAAATCTCGCGAGAATCCCCATACATCAGATCCAGTGTCCCTAACAAAGATGGCGTTCACGGACTTCATGTCATCTCTGCGGCTGCGCGGACTTGATCAAGTCCCGCAAACATTACGTTTCAAGCACACCAATCCGGACCATATCAAATATGGCGACCCCGGCATCTCAGGTGTAGTGCGCATGTCCTGTATATCACAACTCCGTATCCACAAATCAATGTAAACATCCAACACACCCTATGGCTATTATAATGGAGGCATAGGATTGTCCAAAGAATCGGACTCACCACAGCATCCACATATCACCATGGGTCATACATACTTCAGGCTCCCCATTTTAGGTGTATAATGCAAATGACGAGTCCATCCAAAAGAACGGACTCGCCATAAGGTTGTTGGCATGATATGGCGAGTCCGTTCTTTTGGATGGACTCGTCATTTGCATTATACACCTAAAATGGGGAGCCTGAAGTATGTATGACCCATGGTGATATGTGGATGCTGTGGTGAGTCCGATTCTTTGGACAATCCTATGCCTCCATTATAATAGCCATAGGGTGTGTTGGATGTTTACATTGATTTGTGGATACGGAGTTGTGATATACAGGACATGCGCACTACACCTGAGATGCTGGGGTCGCCATATTTGATATGGTCCGGATTGGTGTGCTTGAAACGTAATGTTTGCGGGACTTGATCAAGTCCGCGCAGCCGCAGAGATGACATGAAGTCCGTGAACGCCATCTTTGTTAGGGACACTGGATCTGATGTATGGGGATGCTCGCGAGATTTGTGAATCTCGCGCATGCGCGCTGTACTCCGTGAGACGCCTTCCAGGATCCTATGGTGATTCCGCTTCTGTGAGATTGTCTCCCTTTTATTATGATTATTATTTATCTTATACACCTGTGGGTTTCAAGTCAATCAACTGTTTTTAATGTTTACACTATCAGAAAATTGTATCATATGGAACATGAATATTTTTTCACATGTATTTGTTTATGTAATTTGCACATTTGGCACTTTTAGCACTTTATTATTACAAATTTACATTTTATTGTAATCATGTTTTTATCACTAATTAATTGATGATCATGTGACTTGACTATATATATTGCACTGAGCACTTTATTTGGTATGGCTTGAGAAAGATTGTAGTGAACAATTGAAACGTTGCCACACTGGGCTGAATAAACACTGGAATTTTTTGAAGATTGGAGTGCTGCCTTGCAATTTTTGAACTACTATATATATATATATATATATATATATATACAAAAATTGGCAAAACAAATAATTAACCAAGGATTTGCTGGAATTAAATGAAACTTTCTATGTGTGAATTAGGGCTGAAACGATTACTCGATTGAATCGAGTAATCCGACACAAAAAAGCCTTGATGAAAATGTTTTGCAGCGAGGATTCGTTTGTGTCATGTAACCACGGAGCGGGAGTGAATCGCTTGCTACTACTCACCGCTCCGTAGTCACTTGCCGCCCCACGCTCTGCACTATCCTCCTGACACATCATCAGGACATAGTGCACATATGCGTGCACTATGACTTGACGCTGCGCGACATCAAGACGACAGTGCGGCGCGCGGAGAAGAAGACAGAGGGCTGCTGGAGACTAGGACCTGAGATGGTGGCACTGGAGGAGCTGAGGGCATGCTAGTATCGGAGGGGATGATGGCACAGAGGACTTATGGCATTGGGGACAGATCGCACAGAGGATTTATGGCACTGGGCGACTGATGGCACATTGAGCTGATGGCACAGAGGATTGATGGCATGGGGGATGATGGCACTGGGGGGAGCTGATGGCACTGGGGGGTAGATGGCATGGGGGGAGCTGATGGTACATAGAGCTGATGGCACAGAGGATTGATGGCACTGGGGGGTGATGGCACTGGGGGGAGCTTAACGCATAGAGGACTGATGGCACTGAGTAGGGGGTGCTAATGGCATGGGGGAGCTGATGGCACTGGGGGACTGATGGCACAGAGGATTGATGACATGAGGGAGCTGATGACACTGGGGGGAGCTGATGGCACGGAGGGGTGGGGCTGATGGCATAGGGGAGTTGATGGTACTAGGGGATTGATGGCACGGAGGTCTGATGATGGCACGGGGGTCTGATGATGGCATGGGGGGGTCTGATGACATTTTATAAAGGAAAACGTTCTTTTTTATTAGTTTTTTCTTATTAGAGTGCTCGATTAATCGTTGGATTAATCGATTGTTTACTTGATTACTAAAATAATCAATAGCTGCCACCCTAGTGTGAATGTAACAATAATATATTTAAGGCTACTTTGACACTCGCGTTTTGGATTTCCGTTTGTGAGATCCGTTCAGGGCTCTCACAAGCGGTCCAAAATGGATCAGTTGTGCCCTAATGCATTCTGAATGGCTAAGGATCCGCTCAGAAAGCATCAGTTTGCCTCCGATCAGTCTCCATTCCGCTCTGGAGGCAGACACCAAAATGCTGCCTGCAGCGTTTTGCTGTCCACTTGATGAAACTGAGCCAAACGGATCCGTTCTGACATACAATGTAAATCAATGGGGACAGATCCGTTTTCTCTGACACAATCTGGCACAATAGAAAACGGATCCATCTCCTATTGACTTTCAATGGAGTTCATGAAGTATCCGTCTTGGCTATGTTACAGATAATACAAACGCATCCGTTCATGATGGATGCATGCGGTTTTATTATTGTAATGGATCAGTTTTTGCAGACGGATCTGCCCAAATCGCGAGTGTGAAAGTAGCCTAAGTAATTACAATAGTAGAGTTAAAAGATAAATTTCTAGTGGAAAACTGTACAGTTGAAAGGAGGCTTAAGTACCCTGCTGGACCACATGTAGCTGGATGCAAGATGAAATACAGTTGGGCATGAAGGCATATAGCTACAGTATAGTATCCCGTGGCAAATTTGCCCAGAGATTTTGCAGCTGGTTCTGTGGATCATGCACACTGATAGGTTGCTGATGTTGGCATCCCAACTGGTCCCACAAATGCTTGATTAGAGGTAAATCTGGTCTCCTAAGGGGAGAAGTTTCTAGGAAATTCCTTGCTGTGTGTGGGTGAGCATTATCCTGCTGAAAAATGCCATTTGAAAGCCCTGCCTAGATGGTGGGAAATTCGTCAAAACAACCATCCTGCTAGTCTCAGTCTAATGATGTGCAACCCCTTTAAGACTGTCAACTGGACAAAATGTCTTTGAATGCATCATAGAGGCATGTCCAGCAGTCAACCATCTCTCACCAAGATGAACATTACTCAAAAGTAACCTCTGAGAGCAAGTGGGGAAAGCACTTTTATGCACTCTTGTGGAAATACCAAGTGTTTACCAAGTGTATACCAAGTTGCAACAACTCTTCTATGATCATGGCAGTTTGACCAATGAAAACAGACAAATTTAGCATATTTGACAACATTCTCACATATATGCACTGTCTATACAAGAAAAATGTGCTTGGGGCTAAGAAAGATTATATATATATATATATATATATATATATATATATATTGTGACAGGACCATGGGGAAAGTGATAGAAGGAGTCTACATTTCACCTAGGTTCCTGTCTTATACATTCTAAAAGCAGCCAGGGAATTGACAGAAAGGAAAACTAGGTTTTCCCATTGCAAGGGTTTTGTTATAAAACCTGGTTAGAAGGGCCTGGCTGCTTGGAGCAGGGAGAGTTGGGTGGGTCTCTGCTCCAATTAGCCACTCCAGGTATTCAGGGTAACTGTGGCTAATCACCTGGAACCTGGGTGAGCTATAAAAGGGCAGACAGCGCACTAGCTGTGCTCTCTGCTCCTGGGAACAACTCTGGTGTGAGTAAAACAAACTGTGTGTTTTGTTGATGGAGCTGGGCATAAGGCTCAGTCTCATGTAGTGAGGAACTACTTCTTGTTTAGACGTAGCGGCCAGACGGCCAGGTATTTCATTTATTCTTGAACTGTTTTGTTTTATATTTTGACCTGCAAACATCAATAAAACTGGCTGAGGCCAGTTGCATCAAACTTGCGTGGACTGGACTGTGATTAATGTGCCTATAGCGCCCGTCTATCCCAGGAGACGGCGATCCCGGAAGCTAATCCCGTTACAATATGTAAACATATACAATGCAACAGCACTCTGCAGACCAAATAAAGTACTAAACGTCATAATAAATGCTCTAATGTTCATCCTATGCCTATTACTAAAGTAGAGATGCTTAGCAAATGAATTTTGTACAAAATTATTTGGACCCGTCTGCCACACGTCAAGGCGATCTCTGTAAAGGCGGAAACCTAACACTAAACGCCACCTTTAATGTTCCCTCACAGCCTCCACACAATTCATGGCATGTCGGTTCTACCTATACAGTGCTTTGGTTTTGCTTGGAGTTTTCCCTTTTTGTCAGATTACACTTACTGTCTCTCCATTTATTTATCTTACTAGAATTGTTTCTAATTTTCCCATATGTGTCATTAATCATTATATACTGATAAGGTAAGAAAAAATATAGATTTTCCTTTACTTGAAAATACGTGTAGATTTAGTTTCAGAGATCAAATATTAACCTAAAATCCACCTTGCATTCGTTTTGGTTGGAAATTGGTTTTAAAATGCTTTACATAAGCCATTGGTAGATATATTGCTCTATACCATTTTCTGGCAAGTAAAAGTTGCAAATTTTGTGCAGATTTGCAATAAAATTTCCAAATATTTTTTTTTTCCAATACCCTCTCCACTTTTTCCAAAAATAGCTGGGGCATGGGTGGGAGTCACAGGAGGAACCTACATGGCCCAACTCATTTAAGAACATGCATGCCAGAAAATGAAAGCATATTAACCCCTTCCCAACAAATGACGTAATAGTATGTCATGGCGGCAATTGACTTCCCGCATTTGGACTTACTATTACGTCATGGTGATGGCCGGGCCCCTGCTGTAACCCCTTCTATGCCGTGGTCAGCGCTGACCGCGGCATAATAGAAGGGGTTTGCGGCAGGTGAGGAAGCCGGTCGGGTCCCCGTGCTGCTGTGGCAGGGACCCGATGGGTGACAAGGCAGCCGGATGCCGTGCAGAGGCTTCCCAATGCCTTGCACGGCATGGTGACCTGCCTTCTATGGGGGCCGAGGAGATCCAGCCCTGTTAGTGTAATGCACTAACAAGCAATGCATTACAATACAGATGTTTTGTAATGCATTGCAGAGGGGGACCAGACCCTCAAAAGTTGAAGTCCCAGAGTGGGACAGAAATAAAGTTAAAAAAAAGTTAAAAAAAGTTTCAAGTAAAAAAAGATTTTACAATAAAAAATAGGAAAAAAAAAAACACACATATTAGGTATCGCTGTGTCCGTAACAACCGGCTCTATAAATATATCACATGATCCACCCCGTCCGATAAACACCGTAAAAAAATAAATAAAGACGGTGTCAAAAAACCCATTTTTATCACCTTACATCACAAAAAGTGCATCACCAAGCGATCAAAAAGGCATATGTCCCCCATAATGGTACCAATGAAACCGTCACCTCATCCTGCAAAAATCGAGTCCCTATATAAGACAATCATTCATAAAATTATAAATATATAGCTCTCAGAATATGGAGACACTAAAACATCATTTTTTTGTTTCAAAAATGCTATCATTGTACTAAAGTGAAATAAATAAAAAAAATAGACATATTAGTTATTTCTGCTTCTGTAACAACCTGCTCTATAAAAATATCAAATGACCTAACCCCTCAGGTGAGCACCGTAAAAAAATAAAATAAAAACAGTGCCAAAAAAGCAATTTTTTGTCACCTAACATCACATAAAGTGCAACACCAAGTGATCAAAAAGGTGTGCTCCCCCCAAAATAGTACCAATCAAACCGTCACCTCATCCCACAAAAAATAAGACCCTACCTAAGACAATCGATCAAAAAATAAAAAAGATATGGCTCTCAGACTATTGAGACATTTTTGGGTTTCAAAAATGCTATTATTGTGTAAAACTTAAATAAATAATAAAAAGTATACATATTATGTATTGCCACGTCCGTAATGATCTGCTCTATGAAAATAGCACATGATCTATCCTGTCAGATGAACGTTGTCAAAAACAAAAAATACAAACAGTGCCAAAACAGCCATTTTTGTTTTCCTTTTCTCACAAAAAATGGAATATAGAGCGACTAAAAATCATATGTACCCCAAAATAGTACCCATGAAACTGTCATCTTATCCCATAGTTTCTAAAATGGGGTCACTTTTTGGAGTTTCTACTGTAGGGGTGCATCAAGGGGGCTTCAAATGGGACATGGTGTCTAAAAAACAATCCAGCAAATTCTGCCTTCCAAAAACCATACTGCGCTCCTTTTTTCTGCTTTGTTAAATATAACTGAAACAAACAAAGAAAGTAGACGTATTTGATATAATTGCGTCCATAACAACCTGCTCTATAAAAATAGCATATGATATGATAATAGCACCTGTCAGATGAATGTTGTAAAAAAACAAAAATAAAAACAGTGCCAAAATGGCGCTCCTTCTTTTCTGCGCCGGGGTAATAAATATTGAGTTTTGTTTAGTTGTTAATGGATGTGTTAAAGGAAAACATGTATTAAATATTTGCTAAAATTTTTTTGAAATTTCCTCTCCATTTTTCTTTAATTTTTGTGGAACACCTACAGGGTTAACAAAGTTTGTAAAGTCAGTTTTGAGTAACTTGAGGGGTGTAGTTTCTTAAAAAGTGGGTTTTTAAAATATTCTTAAATTTTATGAATTGCTTCTAAAATTCTAAGCCTTCTAATGTCCTAAAAGAGAAAAATTACATTTACAAAATGGGGAATGTTAACTAATAAATATTTTGAGGTATCACTGTTTTAAAAGCAGAGAAATGTTAAATCTTGAAAATTGCGAATTCTTCAAAATTTTTGGTAAATTTGATAAATGTGGGATTTATTCATAAATAAAGGGGAAATATACTGACTCACATTTATGTCATGAAGTACAATGTGTCACGAAAAAACAGTCTCAGATTAGCTTGGATAAATAAATGTGTTCCAAAGTTATTACCACATAAGTGACACATGTCAGATTTTCAAAAAATGGCCTGGGCAGGAGGGTGAAAACTGCCCCGGGTAGAAGGGGTTAAATTGGCAATCTACTCCAGCTGGGGTAAATGTTGACTCCGGGACAAGGGCAACTCAACATGTTGGGTGTGGCTCTTAATAATTGTGGCACACAGGGCCGGCTCCAGGTTCCTGTAGGCCCTTGGACAATAAAGTCTCAGTGGGCCCCCTTACATAGTGATAACTCTCTGAGTACAGATAATGTAGTAGATATCACCTGCAGTCCTATGTAACAGTACAGATAACACTTGTGCTAATAATGGGGTAGTGTTACCTGCAGTCCTATGTAAAATCACAGATAACACTTGTGCTAATAATGGTGTAGTGTTACCTGCAGTCCTATGTAAAACCACAGATAACACTAGTGCTGATAATGTGGTAGTGTTACCTGCAGTCCTATGTAAAACCACAAATAACACTAGTGTAGATTATGTGGTAGTGTTACCTACTTCCTTAGTGTGCCTCCCTGTGCCTCTCCCACGGAACTCCGTTCTGGTCTTGCTGCTTCATCTTCCATCTTCTTCTTGCCCCGCACAGAATGTCTTGATGCAGCTGTGTCAAGGCAGAGGAACACTGGGGCATGGTGATGGCGACACACAGGGAGAGATACACACACAATGGGGAAATAGACACACACACACAAGAAAAGGGACACGCACAGGGACAGGTACATGCACAGGGACAGACACATACATATGGACAGACACTTATACGATGGTAAGATCGTCACAGCATCTGCTGTGTATGGGGCAGGCTCACTGCCGCAGTCCACTCCATCTATTGTCTCCAGAGTAATAGAAAATTCCCAGCATGCGCTTGATCTCCAGTTAATGTATTCTTTATTTCATCAGTAACAATGTATCAAAATTAACAATGGATGCGTTTCGGCTCGTCCAGCCTTTGTCAGCTGACAAAGGCTGGGCAGGCCGAAACACGTCCATTGTTAATTGGGAATTTTCAATTACTCTGTGGACTTGTCTTCCCTCGCGGACACTTTGTGGAGTCGAATGGCGGCCACTTTTGGCTTACCATCCATTGTCTCAGCACCGCATAGTAAGTGGGTCACAACACTGCCTGCATAGCCCAGCTTATCATAAGCTGGGCCATGCAGGCAGCCGCCAGGGACAGCGGTGAAAACCCAGTGACAGCTCAGGCTTCGTTCAGATCACCATTCAGCCTTTCCGTTCTCCTGCTCCGTTTAGGAGCAGGAAAATGGAAAGGACGGATTCGGCACATAACGGAGCCTAAGGACCCCATAGACTATAATGGGGTCCGATAGGTGTCCGATCAGAAGAAGATTTTTGAAGCAGCGACAAAAGTCCTGCAGGCACTACTTTTGTCTCCGCTCCGGAATCTTCTTCTGAGTGGAAACCTAACGGGACATTTTTTAGTCTATGGGGTCCTTAGGCTCCGTTCGGCTCAGTTATGTGCCGAATCCGTCCTTTCCATTCTCCTGCTTTGAAACAGCTGAACGGTGATCTGAACGAAACCTCATATTAATCCTTTCTATACGCCCACTTCTTCTCTTTCTGTACAGGGAACACTGACAACTGTTGCAGTCGGCATCTTTTGCAGCCCGATTGAAATGAATGGGTCTGCACACATTCCGCAAAATTGTGGCACGGATGCGGACCCAGAATTACGGTCGTGTGACTGGACCCTAAAGGTGGATCATCAGCGACACTTGGTGGTGACAGCAGCGCTGAGTGACAGTAACTACTGACAACACCTACTAAGGACACGCTCTAAATATTTAGCATGGACAAGTACTACTTGTCCATGCTAAATCTTATAGCGTGCCCTAATTATAAGTAAATAGGACATCACGGGAGGAGAGTGGTGCTGGCCAAGACTCACTATTTGGCTAATGGAAAAAGCTCAGTCACTGTGACATGGCTGAGCCTGAAGGGGTTAAAATTAAACAACTGGACAAAAGCAAAAAAAAAGGACCTTACTAGTTTGAAGACAGGCCAGCAGCAAGCAGAACTGGAACCGACTCAGCAGTGATGGGAGAAAGGCAGGAGAAGGCACACTGAGTGGTCACCCTCTGGTGATCACAGAAGAACTTGGGGCATGTCAGGAGCACAGAGGACTGCAGAAGGAGGAGGAAATGATTTGGTTATTTTCCTGGGACCCGGCCACTCCTTCTGCGAATCTCTCTCTCAAGGCTCCCGAGCTCTCTTTCCTGGCTGTGTGAGGAGGCGGGGACAAGGACGCAGCATTGCCGACTGACAGAGTGAGCGCAAGGCAGGACACTGCCTGCATGGCTGGGCTCATCATAAGCCGGGACATGCAGGTAGCCACCCGGGACAGTTGGAACCTATGCAGCTGCAGGAGTGAGCGGGCAAGTGGGCTTCCCCGGGAGCAGAGGGCCCGGGTGTGCTGGGTGATTATGCCGTCCCTGGTGGCACATCTCGCAACTGTGGAGGGCACATTAAGACTGGGGTGTACAATGCCATTCTTAATTAATCTCCCCCTATGACTCTAGTGATCTATTACGTCATGATTCAATATCATTACCTGAATGCAGTGTTGGACTAGATAGTTATCCTTTAATGTAATTAATAAATAATATGACGAATCTGATCATAATGGTAATAAAGTTCTTTTTTTCGCTAGCCATGACTGTCTGCCTTCATACCTTACTATTAGGAAATATTTTACTAATGAAAGTTTAAACATGGCCTTCATTTGTCTGTATTACCCATACGAAATAATTGTGGCCCTTCTGCATTAGGATTTTAGCAAGGAATATTTTACAACTAGCTTTTCATGTATGAATATGGAAATGATAGTTTATAGTTAAGTATCATTGGGAATGACATTACAATCTTAAAGGCCTTAAGGGAAATATGTTAATTAAGGCTTGGGAACAAAAAGTGGAAGCCTGTGCTTGGCAGTCTTCACAAGAACATCCATTCAGAAAGTTTCCAGTTCTAAATATTATGAAATTATAAATTATTCCCAGAAATTATTATCCCTTCTACGCCAGATTTCTGGTGTGAAAAAGTATTTGTACACTACCCTCAGACTTTCCAAAAAGGGGAATGGTAGGGGGCAGAGTGTGAGTGGGGCCATCAGGGCTATCATCATTTACACTAGTTTTCTGAGCATATGACGACTGAAATCTACACTAGCTATAAACTGGCATATAGTGCATTTTATGTAGACAGAGGCAGGTGCGTAGCTATAGGGGGTGCAGAGGTAGCAGTCGCTACCGGGGCAGGAGCCTGAAGGGGCCCAAAGACACTTGTGCCGCATAGGAAGATACACAAAGAACTGAGGGAAGGGGGGCCCAAACTGAACTCTTGCACCAGGGCCCATGAGTCTTTAGCTACACCCCTGGACAGAGGTATGCACTTGTTCAAAAATGAAGTGCACCCTCTGGCAGTGCAGGTGATATTAAAGAAAAATAACTGATCATTCTGTTTAAAAACATATTTTCTACACTGAATTATGAATTATCGGATTCAAAGTAACAGACAGCAATGTAAAGTGTGTATGTTGGTAATTTGTGATTCTGGTGGGAAAAAAGGATCAGACGGAATTATTTTGCAGTGATTGGAAAATGTATGAAAAAATGTTGGAACATTTTTTGTGCAGATGATCGATATTGCTTTACTACTAGGTGTTGTGATCATCTGCAGAGATTTTCCTATTTGGAAAAATGTATGTGTATCATCCTGTCTCTGCCTCTTTTGTGAGAAAAACATGTTCCCATGTCCCAATTTCATATACTGTAAATGTGTTTAGCTATAAACGTTTTCTATTAAAGGGGTTTTCCGAGATTTTGATACTGATGACCTATCTTTAGGATAGGTCCTCAGTATCTGATCGGTGGGGGTCTGACACCCGAGCCCCCCGCTGATTAGCTGTTTGAGAAGACTTGGTGCTCCAGTGAGAGCCACAGCCTTCTTGCAGATTACCAAGCATAGCACCCTACATTGTATAGCGGCTGTGCTTGGTATCGTGCTCAGTCCTCTTCACTTGTATGGGGCTGAGCACCGATGCTATACAATGTACGGCACTGTGCTTTGTAAACTGTAAGAAGGAGAACCAGTCTGCCATGAGGGCCTGAGAAAAGCATTACAATGGATGAGCTTCAAAGTAAATATGATTCATCAAAGCAAACCCCATCAGAATTGATATTTGGAGTGACACACATAGGTAGTTATGATCAGGGAGAATAGTCCTCATATATATGTTGAATTCATAGCCACACAATGAAAGGAACTACCCAGAATTGGCTATTGGCTAAAATCGTGTTTCTCTCTAATTTAAAATTGTGTTTAGTATGTCCTGGTTGGTAAATGTATGCCCAGGGGATTTCAGATGCTATTATATTTTTAGGGGATTCTTGCAATGAGATATGACCATTTCTGGATTTCTCAATAGAAATATAACTGTGTAAGGGGAAGAGTATGCTTCATTATCATAAGAACTGCCTCCTCTCAGTGACATCACCAGCCAGTGGATGGGAGGGAAAAGAATGGGTTTAAATTGCCAGGATCCATATCTCTATTGGAGCGACTGCGCATATTTTTAGCTGTCCCCACAGCGAGGATATCAGTGTTGCACATCAGTAAGCTTTTATTCTGTTTCTTTTATCCCTTTTATTTTCACAAACTGTTGAATGCATTGTACTGTATGTTTTTTTCCTCTTTTTATCTGATAATTAGTTTTTGCATTGCACTGCGCTATTGTGTATTCAATTTGAAATATTGATGTAGGTGATTCCTCGTAGTCTTGCAGAACTTGATATGACCCATACCTGTTTTAGGACTAATTGGTACTGAGAAAATCTGGAAACATAGGCCACTATTGCCTAGATAAGTGTAAGTGCTGTTAGCAATTGTATTATGAAATATTGGGGTGTTGGAAAATTATGAGAGTAATTTAGCATAATTCTGTCATCTAAAATAGGTGAACGTGAATAGCTGTGTAATTCATTCTTGCGACATGACCTGAGTTTAGGGATCGTCACACAAACCCTTCCCCATCTCCCAAAGAAACCATGCTAATCGCATAAACATCCGTTATGTGTCCTCTCTTCCGTCTTTTAACTGTATGTGCTGGAATCCATGGTTCGTGTGTAATAAGCTGCCATACAGTACATTTGTAACTTCTTTCTAATTTTCTTAACCTTCTGGTCCTCACCGAAACTTAGATTCAGCAATCTGACACTGCTTCTCCTGCTTCTCTATCTTACCATGGCCTACATTTTTCACATACATCCAGACCTGACAACAGACATGGTGGTGGAGTAGGTGTACTTTTTTCCCCACAGTGCACTTTCCAGGTCACTCCCCCAGTACCATCATTGTCATTCTCATCTTTTGAAGTGCACACTCTCATCCCCTCTCCCACAGAGTGGCAGTTATTTACCGACCCCCTGGCTCACCAACCCAGTTCCTGGATCACTTTGCTGCCTGGCTGCCTTGTCCTCAGAACTACTAACTATCATTTTGGGAGACTTTAATATCCCCCTTCACGGCCCTATTTCACCATCTGCCTCCCAGCTTCTCAGATGCATAAAGGCAGCAAGACACTTTAGTATTTTTCCCGGCTCCAACTTTACTAACTCTTCTCTCCAACTCTCTGCCCATAACCTTCTCTCCTTCACTGTCTCAAGTCCTCATCCCTCTCAGCACATTCCTACTTATCACATATTCAGAAATCTTCATACCGTTGACACTAAGAAACTTACACAGACTTTACATTTTCAGAAGCAGTCTGGATAAAGTAGCGGGCGCATAGTACAAACCTCTGTGCTGGAGATCTAAATTGAAAATACCCATCAGTAAATCAGCTCTCAGCTTCAAAGTGTCATTGATCTTCTATTTCCCCCTCCCCCCACCGCATTCTGCGTCTCCTCTGTCTGACTCTCCACATTTGGTCCAGTCACAGGAGACAAAGTCTCCAGGCTCTTCCCTTCCTGCTCTTCTCTCTCTTCTCTCTCTTCTGGTATCTTCCCCTCTATCTTCTGTCATAATACCATTCTTAAAAAAAAAACTTATCTTGATTCTTCCACTACAGCTAACTACAGACCTATCTCTAATCCCCTTCATCTGTAAACTCCTGGAGCATCTGGTCTACTCTCCCCTCATCCATTATCTCTTCTCTGCCTCTTTGATTCACTACAATCTGGTATTTGTACCCTACATTCTACAGAAACTGCCCACACTAAAATGACAAATAACTTCTTGACAGAAAGATGCAATAGTGACTACTCTAACTAATCCTCCTTGATCTCTCTGCAGCATTTGACACAGTAGACCACCATCTACTCCTCACCATGCTCTAATCTATTGGCCTTAAGGACACAGTTCTCTTTTGGTTTTCTTCCTATCTCTCTGACTGCTCTTTCAGTGTATCATTCCCTGGCTCTACCTTCCCTCCTCTCTCGCTCTTGCTGATGGAGTTCCTCAGGGTTGAAATTATAGGTCTTCTCCTCTTTTCTCTATACATAGCCCCTATTGGACAGACTATAAGCAGATTTGGTTTCCAGTACCATCTCTATGCCCATGACACCCAACTTCTTCCCATGACTTCTCCCTTGCTGTACTACAGAACACCAATGACTGTGTCTCCACTGTCTCTAACATCATGTCCTCTATCTGAAACGGAATCTTTCAAAAACTGAACTTCTGGTGTTCTCTCCATCCTCTAATCTACCTAAACCTGATATCTCCCTTTCAGTGTCTGGCACCATCATCAAGCCTAGGCAGCACGCCCGCTGTCTCAGTATTATGTTTGACACTGATATTTGCTTTACCCTCTATATTCAATCAATTGCCTGGTCATGCTGTCTCACCTCAATAACATCTCTAGAATTTGACTGTGGCAACAACAAAAACCCTCATTGTTGTCCTGAAAATTTCCTATTTTAATTACTGTAACTCATTATAAATTGGTCTCCCACTTACCAAACTTTCCCCTGTTCAATATATCAAAAACCCAGCAGCCAGGATGATCTATCTCTCTAACCGCTACTCCAATGCCTCCACCCTGTGTAAGTCATTGCACAGGTTATCCATTCAGTACGGGGTTCCATTTAAAGTCCTCATTCTCACCCACAAAGCTCTCCACAGTGCTGCATCCCCCTTCATCTCTTCCCTTATTTCTATCTACCATCCTACCCATGCTCTTCGTTCAGCTAATAACTTACGACTAACATCCACCTTAATCCAAACCTCTGACTCCCATTTCTAAGACTTCTCTTGAGCTGCGCCAGATCCATGTAAATAAAGATTATTATTATAATTAAAAAATATATAATAAAAATGTGGCAGGCAATGCATAGTACACTGTAGTGCTACACATGCCACTTTACCTTGTTCCATGCTTACAGGGCTGAGAATGGTCTCCAAATTTTATTGACCTGACCTTATTCTCCCTGTTTTGTGATTTGGTCCAGTGGCTTTACTGATGTCTTTCAATGGTGTACAAGTGTTGGGAGAATGTTAATTGTTGGATCCTGCTCTGTCACTTCCTCTTCCTTTAAATGGCACATCTACTGAAACCTAAGGGGTAACTTATTAAGACTCGAGGTTCATACTTAGGCCTCTTTCACACGGGCGTCACGTTTGACGGCCGGATCAGAGGCGGGTGCGTTGCGTGAAAATGCGTGATTTTTCAGAGCGAGTGCAAAGCGTTTTAATGCGTTTTGCACGCGCGTGCGAAAAATCGGCATGTTTGGTACCCAGACCTGAAGTAGGACTTTATTGCTGAAGTCCGGTTCCTGGTTGAGTATTCTGTATATTTTATTATTTTCCCTTACAACATAGTTATAAAGAAAAATAATAGCATTCTCAATAGATTCCATCATGGAAGCAGGTGATTGGACCATGTGACCCAGTGACATCACTAAAGGTCCTTCATCCCCCTCCTGCTGAAGACAGAACAGAACACTGGCAGCTAAGCGATCAAATGGAAGAGGCGAGTTTGTTTTTTTATTATTTTTAACCCTCTATTGCCCTTTTTACTTTGCATTCTCTATTGAGAATGCTATTATTTTCCTTTATAACTATGTTATAAGGGAAAATAATAAAGATCGGGTCCCCATCCCGATCGTCTCTTAGCAACCATGTGGGAAAATCGCACCGCATCCGCACTTGCTTGCCGATATATCGGAGCATCCCTAGTTTATTTTCTTTTCCTGTGTTGTAATTTACATGGCTGACAGAAGTGGCAAGGGGGGATCAGGAGGAGGCAGGGGAAAAGGGAAAGCAGGAGGGGGTCTCGGGGGTCTCAGTGGGCCTTTGGGTGTTAAGAGGCCCCTGGGCCAAAAGTTGCCAGTCAGCCCCTGAGGAAGACTATGTATCTACTATGGGGTTCATGGGAGATGGGGGGCTCACTGTGGATGACAGCCCCCCCCCCCTAATTACATTTAATAAAGGATCCCGTCAAGCGTCCCTGTCAGGCAGCACCTTAGTCTGTCAGGGGGCTGCCTGACAAGATTAAACAGAAAATTCACTGATGATGATAACCCTGCTTCATCAGTGCAGTCTGGAGGCTCAGAAAGCTAAAGGATCATAACGTCATCACAGGTCCTGTACTATTTAGTAAAGAAACTGCACGCAGAATGGAGTAGTTCCCAGGTTAAGAGGTTTAAGCTGTCAATACCTATGATGACATCATATAATAGATGCAGTGTGTGCAGATATATTGCATATACGGCACTGTACTGATATGTGAGGTACTGTATATTCAATTATATCTGTACACACTGCATATATTATATGGTATAATAGATGCAGTATGTACTACTATTTTGCATATAAAGCAGTGTTGTGATATGTGAGGTACGAGGTGTAAATTATTCCTTGTTCCTCACCTACAGTACACTGCTGTATAAACTATATATCTGTAAATACTGCATGTATTATTACTCTTGCAATGTGACCATCTTCAACATATGACCTGAAACATGACTCCTCCTTTTACCAACTCCATTCTACCTTCTACCAGATGGCTCTCACCTTCCATCTCTAGCCTCGCTGCTCCTGCCCTGCAAGTCCCAAACAGAGGTGAGACATTTAAATGGGGACAATGGTTTTCGTTGGGACATGACCAAGTAAAGCACAGTTGCATTGCACACCAGTATTCTTATGCCTTATCTAATGTAATCCCTGTCCAGCCCTGATGGCACACTATATAACACACAACAGCAAACACAGTACATGGCGAAAGGGAAGGGACCTGGGACAGGTAAACGGAGAGGTCAGGAATAAGTAGTGGGAGGGTCTATGGATTGGGCATGGAAGCCCAATTCAGATTCTTGCTATGAGGCCCAATGACTTCTATGAATGCTCTGTTGACAATTAAAGGACATATTTAAATTCTGATAAAGAAGACTATAAACAAAGCGGTAGAATATATTGCACTCTACTACTCTAGAGACTTAATCTCCTTAAAGGGGTTTATACCATGATTAATGTAATATATGAAAATGATGCCTCATAATAAAGTACATGACAATCTCGTATTCAAGAAAGCTATAACAAGCCTTGTACCTTATATGGATCCAGAGCTCTTGCTATTTATTGTTCCGATCTTTCTTCTAGACTTAGTTCAAGCTGGCAGCTTAGGGGGTGTTCTTTTCTCAGGAGTCAGTTCTTTTATGCTGCAGCTCTCTCCCTGTACCTTTCACAGCTAATAACAGTAGATACAGATTGTGGCAGTTAAATGATGGAACCAAACATGTGTCACCACCTAAGTGAAATAATCAGATGAAATAATAATCTTTAATTTTATACCACCAATGCATTTCGCAGTGCTTTACCATTAGGAAGTTCATGTACAAACAGAGTCATAAATAACATGATAACAGACAAGTCAACAATTAACCCTTACTACTGCGGAGGTGTTTTTGTTTTCGCGTTTTCGTTTGCACTCCCTGCCTTCCCAGGGCCATAACTCCAAATAGGGTGAAATTGCAAAAAAAAATCAATTCCACCACAGTTTTACGGGTATTTTAATTACTACATTCGATGTACAATAAAACTGACCAGTTACTTTTATTCTACAGGTCAGTACGAATCCGACAATACCTTACATGTATAGTTTTTCTTGTGTTTTGATAGGGATAAAAAAATTAAAAGGTGGGAAAAAAATCAGTTTTGACTTTTGTCTCCATATTTTAAACCCCTATAACTTTTTTGTAATTATGTGTACGGAGCCTTTTATGAGGGGCGATTTGAACATTTCATTGATACCATTTTGGGTGGTGTATGACTTTATATCACTTTTTATTAAATTTTTTGTAGAAAATGAAGAGAACAAAAACGGCGAATGAGCCATTTGGACGCTTTTTTCTGTTTTGCTGTTTTCCGTATAGGGAATATATTTTTATATTTTTAAACTGTGGGCGTTTTCGCACATTGCGACACCCATGATGTGTACATATATATTTTTTAGTTCTTTTATTTTTATTTTGGGAAAAGGGGGGTGATTTAAATTTTTATGGTTTTTTTTTAGACTTTTTTTAAAAACTTTTTTATAGTTCCCATAGGGAACTATAACATTCAATCATTAGATTGCTATTCTCATGGACTCTAATGCGCTTGCATTGGAATCTATGATCATTTTACTAGGTTCCTATGGAGCCATATTACAGGCAAGGGCTCCATAGGAAATACTATGCAGCAGCTTTGTGTCATTCATAAAGACACGGGCTGCTGCATACATGATCCGGCTCCTCCGATCACCACATGGGGGAGCCGGAGCACAACCGAAAGTTTAATTTCATTTTGGATTGCTTGCAGATGCTGTGGTCAGGATTGACCACAGCATCTGAGGGTTTAAAGTCCGCGATCGGCATTACTGCTTGTTGTGGACATGAGACGCGGGTTTCTGCTATAAAAAGAAGGCAGCGTGCAGTAGTGGGCGCCACCTTTAAAGACCCAGCCAGAGCCGTACTATTACGGGGGTTAACTCTCACAAGAGTTAACAATTTATGAAGAGATAGGAGTCACACAAAATGAAAAAAGTGCTTGATTTGTAGGGGAGTAGATATAAGGCAGCAGGAGCCAGCTATCAGCAAATATCTGTAGTGCTTCTAAATGTATTGGGGGGAATGGGGAAGAGTTAGATGAGGGGATGTAATAGGCTAACCTAAAAAGATGTGTTTTTAGAGAACACCTGTGGATGTTATAAATTAACCTAATTGCTTAGGGTAAAGCATTCCAGAGAACTGGTGCAGCTAGGAAGAAGTCTTAGAGACGTGAGTGAGAGGTTAAGAGTATAGTAGAGGTCCGTCGTAAGTCACTAGCTGAACTTTGCGGGTGAGAATTAGGACTTTAAATTGAATCCTGTACCGTACATGCAACCAGTGCAATGACTGGCACAGGGCAGAGGCATCCGAATAGCGGTTAGGCAGATAGATGAGCCTGGCTACTGTGATCAGGATATATTGCTCAGGGGAAAGTCTGGTGTGGGATGGAGAAAACGCCAGTTGTTCATTTTTTAAAAGATTCTGTTTCAGATATAGAGAGGACATGATGTTAGAGACAGTAGGACAGACAGTCACTGGTTTTCTGTAGTACAGCAATGGTGATATAATGTGAAGAAGTATATAGTTGGGTGTCGTCTGCATAGATGGTACTGGAAACCAAGGGGGTCATTTATTAAGACCGGTGTTTTAAATGCCGGTCTTAATAACCTATGCGCACCAACCTCTACATAACTTTTCTGCATCCACCGCCAGTCTAAATCTATGCCAGCTTCCTTGCTGGGTGTAGATTTGGAACATTTCCCCCTTCCTCATTCATGTCACAGTCCCCTTTTAAGACCTGGCATGAGTGGGGAAAGATTGTGGCGCAAATAACCTTTGCTCCGCAATCTGTGACATATATACAGAAGAAACCTGAAGTATATCAGTTAGTAAATGACCCCCCAAAAACTTCCAATAGATGCTGTATAGACAGAAAATGGGAGAGGACCAAGGACTGAATCCTAAGGAACCCCAATAGCAAGAGGAAGAGGAGTGGAAGTAGAGCCAGCAAATGACACATTGAACAAGCAGCCATAGAGCCATAGAAAACGAGATAATTAAGTCCTTACGACCAATTGGAGCATGGTGAGGAGGAGATGGTGGTCTACAGTGTCAAATGATGGTTGCTGAGGTAGATGGAGAAATAAGGAAAAGAACAGCAGATGGTGTTATACTGTATTTTTAACTATATGCAATTACAAAAGTATTCATATCCAGGTAGAGGTCTGAAAAATGTAGAATACTTTCTTTTATACATCCCCTTTAATTTACCTTTAGACTGGCCTACTCTAGATTGGAGTTGATGACCAAAACCCTTACAAACTTACTAATCTCTGTCTTTAGGAAACATATGAAAGCCAATCAGGATTTGGTTGGATTTAAAGTCACTGGTTAGTAAATCTAAAGTTACTTTTCAAGAGTAAATGACTTAGAAGATGCTGGTTCATGTAAATTAGAACTACTTTTAGATGCAGTTAAAATAACAGATGCACATCAGATGACATGAGAGTTGGGACAATATCACTGGTCATCCATCAAGACAGATAGAGGGCAAATTTACTAAATGCCCCTTTACATGGACCAATGTGGCAAGCGATTGTTGGGAAGGAGGCTTATCAGTCAGTCGCTTGAATCTTCAATAGAGGAGTAAGCTGCATTTGCATGCAGTGATCCCCTTCACAGTATGGGGAGGAGTGATCACTAATGCTATCACTCGTCCCCATACAGAGTACTGTTTAGACAGCATGATCTGTTGCCGGCAAACAATAATTTACGTGTAGGTGCTGCATGAATACTCTATTACTTGATGTATATTTATGCTCATTATCGATAATCTGCCTAATGATCAGGCAGTGTAAAAGGCCCTGTTCAATGGAACAAGATGTCTGAAATTTATTAAGAGGTATGGTCCTCTTAATAAATTTGGCACATCTTTGGGACAATTAAATGCAGAGACAATTAAATCTATGCTAGCTGGTATTATAAATCTGGCAGGCAATCCCCTTGCACTAATCCTCACCCCTCTTCCAAAAAGGAGCAAAAAGTAAATAATAAATGTTTGTGTGAAATAAAGGCCTACAAAACTAAAATTCTCCTTTGAGTACACAGACTTGGTAAATTACTCCCAAAGTTTTTAGAGTGTCTTGTTTCCCGAATGCAGACATAGGCACTGTAACATTAATCTGGTCCTTCAAAGATCATTTCAACCAGGCAGAAATCTGCTCTGGCGTTTATAGTCATAGTTCCAAATGTACAGACTACTTTAATGGACATCCTTAAAACCCCATTTGTCTAACTTTTTAGAACATGCCATTATCGTTGCTCTTCAAGACCCTAATGGTCCTTAACATGAATGATCCAGTTTTGTTCTGAGCATGACTTTCTTAATTTAGACCTTCTAAGGCAGGCTAACCTATGTGCATAGTTTTGGCTATTAAACCACTGCCATAATGTTATAATGTCTGCAAAGGCATGTTGAAATAGCTCATTTTCCTTGGAGGGAGAAAGTTGCAAAATAGCATACGATGCTCATCCGATCATACAGTCATCCTGACGCTGCTCTAGCGGTGATTAGTCATGGAGTCCTCTCTGTTAGCACGCCCATTCTTCCTTGACCGACATTGCACTCAGAATATCTAACAATGATTTCCAATGCAAAATGGGATTTCATTAAAGGCAGACTAGGCGTGCTAACCATGAGAACAATGTGACCACCGCCCAGATGAGTAGTGTATGATGTTTTACAACTTCTCCTTCTTCCTCCTTGTAAAAAAGCTTTGATAAAGCTGAATATGGGTTATTTCTTTATACTGTAATCCCTACACTGATATGCACGAACATGTTGAGTACAAGGCTGCCATTCTGTTTTCTGTTCTACTAAATAATTTTATTCCTCATGCAGTAATGACTCTGCTTTTCATATACCTCCATCATGTTCTATTTCTCAGTTATTGCTACTAGAAGTGTATTAATGAATCTGCATCTGTGTGCTACCAGTTGGGGTTGTGGCCTTCATGGTCTTACACTGGCAGCACCGATTGGCCATGGTCAGTGCAGAAACACTACCCACCTGCTAACACCTAATTGCAGATTCATTAATAAACTTGTAGTAGCAATATGAGAGGAATCTATATGAAAAGATGCTCCATCTATACTCTACTATAACAGATGTTACTGGCAGATCCCCGTCAAGGTTTCACTCATATCTCCATTTTATAAATCTGATAGTCTGTTCTTGCAAAGGAACAAACTGCTGAAGTTACAGTATCTTGCATAACCAAGCCCTGATAGGCGATAAGCATCGCTAAATTCCCATTCACTATAAAGGGATCCGGTGGGTTTTCGACATAAATCTACTTTCCGCCAGAGAAATACTGCTGGAAAACCAATATTTATGCTGAAAACCCACTGGATCCCTTTAGAGTAAATTGGAATCTGGTGGTCCCTGGAAGTGTCCTTTTTTTTTTTTATAATGGACTGTTTAACAAAAACCTCTTACCATCTGAATTATAAATAAAGGGTATATCCATATATAAGGAAAAAAATATTCCTATATACGTATCAAAAAAGGATTCTCCTAGTGTTATAGTGTATTAAATAATGTAGCATTTTAAATGGTGATGACATTTCTTCTTCTTGATTTTTGATGTATTTCTTAAAATTATTTTGCTATTTTTAGTCATTTCTTTTCAGTGCTATGTTTAGCTTGCAATCATAGAAATAGGTTAACCGAACACAGAATGACTTACATATCTTCCTTTACTTAAGAGCACCCAGAGGCAAATTCTCATACATGTTTAGAGATGAATTAACATGTGGTTGTTCCATAATTGTGGGGTAAGCCTGCAAGCCACAGGATGACTTTGTTTTCCGTGACAGAACATTTTGTATCCCTGTCTTGAATTAGAAGGGAAGTTTTCCTCTAGGTGGCATGTCAGTGCTGAACTTGTCACAAGTCGGAAAGCTGGATCTTTCTCAAGAGACAGCAATGTGAAATATGCTCCTTTATAGGCAATGTACTTCAGAGAGACTGCGACAAAGCGTGAGTACGCTGCCTGCTGGATCTGCACTTTGACTCGTAATCGATTTGTAAATGATACTGCTGCAGAATGCTGGACTATGATTATGCTTCATAGGCATACAGAGACTAATGCAAGCTCTTTTATAAATAATAAATTGATTCCTTTGTGATGCACATTTCTCTTTATCACTGGCACAGAATTTGTGACCATTTTCAGCAGATTTTTTAATATAATATTAATTGAGAGAAATAAAGTGTTAATCATTTTTCAAATATCCTTTGCCCTATGTAAGATTTAATTCACCTCTAAAATAGTTTCATTACAAAATCTTTACATGGTGCAGCAAGAAAAATTATCTGAAAGCAAAATAGTTTTAAGTAGAATTGTGTGTGTGATGAACAGTCAATAGTCCTACATCTTGGCAATATATTACTAATTTTGTGAGTGTAAGTAAAGGCAAGAAGACCCCTGATGTTATCGGCTCTCTCACTGCTTTTGCTGTATAGTATTAGTGATTACAGTCTTTTCTCTCTCTGTGTCACAGGCAGGCAAAAGGACTGGAGTGGGGGCTCTCGCCAAACATCTCCATATATCTGAACTTCCAGGATAAAGTTTAGGTCCGCCGGGTTAAGCCAAACTTCAGTTCAAAGTTCGGGTTTAGGACCCGAACTTGACCCAAACACCGAACCCGAACCCGGACTCTATTGAAGTCAATGTGGATCCAAACTTCACTTTATTATTTTCCGTTATGACATGGTTATAACAGAAAATAATAGCATTCTTTAGATAGAATGCTAACTAAAATGGCCATTGAGGGGTTAAAAATAATAAATAAAAAAATCACCTCCTCCACTTGATCGCGCAGCCAGTATCCTCTTGTTTCTTCAGGAACTGCAAAAGGACCTGCAATGATGTCATCGCTCTCACCACGTGGTGGGTGCAGTGATGTCACTGCAGGTCCTTTGCAGGTCCTGAAGAAAGAAGAGGATACCAGCTGCACGATCAAGTGGATGAGGTGAGTTTTTTTTATTATTTTTAACCCCTCAATTTCCATTTTATTTACCAGTCTATCTTAAGAATGCTATTATTTTCTTTTATAACCATGTTATAAAGGAAAATAATAAAATCATCTGAACACCGAACTCGAACTTCAGTGAAAAAGTCAGGATTCGGGTCCGAGTAACCGAACTCGCACAGTTCGGTACGAACCCGAGCTTTACAGTTCGGGTTCACTCAACCCTGTCCAGGATCCTTGTGGATATTTGCAAGAATAGAATATTAATCAGCTGGAGTGAACTTTTCAAAAATTTTATTTGACTGCTTTGCCGAACTTTGATTTGTTACAAATGACTTCATAACGAATCGCATTCCATTGTATGGAGCATGCGCAATAATGAGAAACGACAATTGCACCCCGCCACATCATTTAACTCCTCAGATTCCGAGTAGGAATGAGCAAACCCGTGAAAGTTCGGGTTCTCTGGGTTCCGCAGAACTTCAGGTCAAAGTTTAGGTTCGGGATCCGAACTTGACCCCAAACCCCATTAAAGTCAATGCGGACCCAAACTTCACTTTATTATTTTCCGTTATAACATGGTTATATCGGAAAATAATAGCATTCTTGAGAGTGAATGCAAATCAATATGGCCATTTAGGGGTTAAAAAACCCCTCATCTCATCCACTTGATCGCGCTGCAGCAGCTTCTTCTATCTTCACTGAACAGGACCTGCCAATGGACCTGTGATGTGCGCGATGACGTCCCTACGTGGGAGAGCTCGGTGATGTCATTGCACACATCGCAGGTCCTTTGGTAAATCCTGTTCAGTGAAGATAGAAGAAGCTGCTACAGCGCGATCAAGTGGATGAGGTGAAATAGTTTTTTTTAACCCCTAAATGGCCATATTGTTTTGCATTCTGTCTTAAGAATGCTATTATTCTCCGATATAATCATGCTATAAGAGAAAATAATAAAATCACCCAAACACTGAACCTGGACTTCAGAGAAAAAGTATGGCTTTGGGTCCGGATAACCGAACTCCCAAAGTTCGGTAGGAACCCTCATCCATAATTCCGTGTTCAACACTGATCGTGGCATCTGAGAGTCACATTCAGCCTACCAGGGGGTTAATCAGGAGTTAATACAAAAAAATAAATACACTCACCTCATCCATTTGATCACGGAGAGGCCATTGCGGCCAACTTGAATGAAGAAAATACGGGAATTCTTGCACACGCTGACGTCATTAGTTTGGTAATTAATTAGTTACCAAAAAGCGCCAGGAAATTCGGATTTACAGTGAATCACATTTTTCCTGAAATTCATATTGAATTCCACTTCATTAACTTCAAGCTCAACACTAATCAGTTGTTTAAAGAGGTTGTGGCTCTCAGGTGACCACTGGAGTCGCCTTACAGCATACCAAGCACTGAACCATACCTTATATAGTGACTGCTTGGAATTGCTGGCCAGGAGGCTCAGACTGGCCCACAGGGGAACAGGTGAATCCCCCAGTGGGCCCCTGTGCAAGGTGGGCCCATAGTCCCCTAACCCCTGCCCAAGTAGCATATGGCACAGTAGACTGACATATAGATAGGTTGGCTGAGATGTTATGCAATACATTGCCTATGTCCATATAAAAAAAAACTGGCTAGTGTGGGCAGGTAGGTAGTATATGCATTGGGCCCCCAGAATGAATTTTACTGGTGGGCCCTGGGTACTCCAGTCCGACACTGCTGGCCAGGCCATATTCTGTCACATATATGAGTGATGAATGTGTCATCATTGGCCTAGGAAGAAGCTGTGGTGTTCCAAGACTGGCCCAGCCTCTTTAAATTGAAGATTGGAAGTGGTTTGTTAGTCAGATATTGATTATGATCTATGCTAAGTATGTTATCAATGCTCTACTGCCATAAAACCCCTTTAACTCCAACAAACTTGATTTTTCTGTTCTAGTTAGATTTAGGTTATAATTAACACTGTTATCTGACTTGAGTTTTTTCTTCCTGCCGCTGTCAGCATCAAACCGCTTCCCATCATTGTAAGACAGACAGTTTGTTAATTTGAGATTTCTGTCTGAGACATTACAGCAAATTACCACATTGTTGCCTAATACATTTCTTGCTGAACTTTAACTAAATAATGAGAAAAATAACAGGGGTAGTGAATATATTGTTTGCTTTGCGTCTTAGGTTTAATATTTTAATCTTCCTAAGAAGTAGAAATTTGAGGGAAGCTCAAATTAGAGAACACTAGTATAAGAATTAAAAAACTAAAATAGTAAATGACCCTGATGAATCGACTGAAAACACGACAGATTGAAAGAAATCCAGTCACCATGAAAAGGCAGTGCAATCTGCAGGCAACATGTTATAGAGCAGGAGGAGCTGAGAAGACTGATAGATAATTTTATGGGAAAACATTCAGTAAGACACGTCATTTTATACATTTAAATCTTTGCTCTTTGTGATCTCAGTAAGGCCCATTCTGATATTGTCAGTGATTGATAGCATTCTCTATGTGTGTATACAGTGGTAACTGTTAGTCAGTGATAAAAAATAAATATACATTTCAACCATGTAGAAAGTGAGTACATGGAAACTGACCCTCAGGCATTAGTGGCAGTAGCATGAAGTGAGCCTCAGCATTGCCTTAACTTTGCGAAAATGTCGATACTGACCCAGTAATCACATACATTTATGCTGCGCATTAAAGAAATTCAACCCCTCCAAAAAACATTCTAAGTTTCAACCGTGTGGAAAGTGAGTACATGGAAACTGACCCTCAGGCATTAGTGGCAGTGACACGATGCAGGTCCCGGCACTGCCTTGACTGTGATGAAAAGTCAAAAAACTGCTCTGTCATGTTGAGGAGACTGAAATGGCTGCTGCTACTGCTGCTGCGGCTTCTGCTTCTCATGGCAGCAAGAGGGGGGTGACTCTGTAGGGGGCAGAGAGGGGCCTCCCTTTCAGACCTGCTGGCAGCAAGCATCTGCTCGCCATAAACTGCAGAAAACTGATTAAACAGTGTTTCCTCATAGTAACGTAGTAGTTGTCTTTACCACCAACACGGCTATGCCTGGTGTCTGCAGCCTCCTCCTCCACCTACACCTCAGGGCAGCACAAATGCAGACTGTTTCCCACCAGTTGTCAACAGGAAGACTCTCTTGACTATCTGCTCTAGGGAGTAGTGCGGCTTTCTTGCCACTTAACCACTACAGGACCGCCTAACGCACGGATGCGTCCGGCGGGCGGTCCTGTAGTTCTGATACGATGTATCGGCGCGTCATCTCGCGAGACGCGAGATTTCCTGTGAACGCGCGCGCATTCACAGTGCCGCGCGTCTCAGGAGTTTAACTACAGCCTGCCAGCGATGATCAATCGCTGGCAGGCTGTAGATGCGAATTAAATCGCATCAAACAGGTATATCAGACGCTGTTTTGTTAACAGCATCTGATATACCTGCTACCTGGTCCTCTGGTGGTCCCATTTACTGGGATCGATCACCAGAGGACCAGGTAGCTATGTAAAATTGCACCAAACACTACACTAACCCCCCCCAACCCCCCCTCACTTATTAACCCCTTGTTAACCCCTTGATCACCCCATCTAGATTCCCTGATCACCCCCCTGTCACTGATCACCCCCCTGTCATTGATCACACCCAGGAGCGTAGCTAACGGCTCATGGGCCCTGGTGCAAGTTTTCAGCTTGGGCCCCCCTTTCCTCAGTGCTTTGTGTATCTTCTTATGCGGCACAAGGGTTTTTGGGCCCCCTCAGGCTCCTGAGCCCGGTAGCGACTGCTACCTCTGCACCCCCTATAACTACGCCCATGATCACACCCCTTGTAAGGCTCCATTCAGACGTCCATATGTGTTTTGCGGATCCGTGGATTCACGGATCCGCGGATCTGATCCACGGATCCGCAGATCCGCAGATCCTCAAAACACGGACACCGGCAATGTGCTTTCCGCATTTTGCAGATCCGCACATTGCCAGAACTATATAGAAAATTATTTTTCTTGTCCGCAATTGCGGACAAGAATAGGACATGTTCTATATTTTTGTGGAACGGAAGTGCAGACCCGGAAGTGCGGATACCTAATTCCAGATCCGAGCAGGACAAAGTCTGTCCCCATAGAAATGAATGGGTCCGCAATTCCGTTTCGCAAACAGAATTGCGGACGTGTGAATGGGGCAGAAGGGTCCCTTATTACCACCAGTTAGTTAGCTACTTGTTAGGTAGCTAGCGCCCAGCCCACCGCACCGCAGTCACTGATTTTGGCACAGATTTTTTCATCCACATTGATCGATGCGAATGAAAAAATCTGTGCTGTTCATTTTTTTTTTTTCAGCCCAGAGGCTGAACGAAAAAAAAAAATCTCATTACCCGTATGCTCAATATAAGGAGAATCGCAAAAACTCCTAATGCTGGCCATACGTGTAATGATTGCGGAGACCCTCAAATGCCAGAGCAGTACAAAAACCTCACATGTGACCCCATTTTAGAAAGAAGACACCCCAAGGTATTCCGTGAGGGGTATGGTGAGTTCATGTAAAATTTTATTTTTTGTCACAAGTTAGTGGACTTTGTAAAAAAATATATATATATATATCAATTTCCGCTAACTTGTGCCAACATTTTTTTTCTGTGAACTCGCCATGCCCTCACAGAATACCTTGGGTGTCTTCTTTCAAAATGGGGTCACATGTGGGTATTTATACTGCCCTGGCATTTTAGGGGTCCTAAAGTGTGAGAATCCAAATGGGTAAAAATGCCCTGTGAAATCCTAAAGGTACTCATGGAATTAGGGCCCTTTGCGCATCTTGGCTGCAAAAAAGTGGCACACATGTGGTATCGCCGTACTCAGGAGAAGTAGGGCAATGTGTTTTTGGGTATATTTTTATATATACCCATACTTTGTGTGAAAAATATTGCTGTAAACGACAACTTTTTAAATTTTTTTATTCAAAGTTGTCAATTTACAGAGATATTTCTCTCACCCAGCATGGGTATATGTAAAAATACACCCCAAAACACATTGCCCTACTTCTCCTGAGTACGGCGTAACCACATGATTGACACTTTTTTGCAGCCAAGATGCGCAAAGGGGCCCAAATTCCAATGAGTACCTTTTAGGAGGGCATTTTTACGCATTTATCTTCTCACGCTTTAGGGCCCCTAAAATGCCAGGGCAGTATAAATACCCCACATCTGACCCCATTTTGGAAAGAAGACACCCCAAGGTATTCGCTGAGGGGCATAGTGAGTCCATGAAAAATTAACTTTTAGTCAAAAGTTAGCGGAAAGGGAGACTTTGTGAGAAAAAATAATATAAAATCAATTTCCGCTAACATGTGCCAAAAAAAAAATCGTCTATGAACTCGCCATGCCCCTCATGGAATACCTTGGGGTGTCTTCTTTCCAAAATGGGGTCACATGTGGGGTATTTATACTGTCCTGGAATTTTAGGGGCCGTACAGCGTGAGAAGAAAAATGCGTAAAAATGCCCTCCTAAAAGGTACTCATTGGAATTTGGGCCCCTTTGCGCATCTTGGCTGCAAAAAAGTGTCACTCATTTGGTATCGCCATACTCAGGAGAAGTAGGGCAATCTGTGTTTGGGTGTAATTTTACATATACCCATGCTGGGTGAGAGAAATATCTCTGTAAATTGACAACTTTGAATAAAAAAATGTAAAAAGTTGTCATTTACAGCGATATTTCTCTCACCCAGCATGGGTATATGTTAAAATACACCCCAAAACACATTGCCCTACTTCTCCTGAGTACGGCGATACCACATAAGTGACACTTTTTTGCAGCCTGGGTGCGCAAAGGGGCCCAAATTCCAACGAGTACCTTTAGCTTTTACAGGGCTGCTCACAATTTATCCCCGCCCAAAATGCCAGAACAGTAAACACACCCCACAAATGACCCCATTTCGGAAAGTAGACACCCCAAGGTATTCACTGAGGGGCATAGTGAGTCCGTCTGAGATTTTAATTTTTTTTTGCCAGAAGTTAGCAGAAATGGAAACTTTATTATATATATATTTTTTCCTCAGAAAGTGTAATTTGGAAAAATTGGAAACAAAATGAAAGTATTTGCTTGCAGGTTGCTGCTTTTGAGGTGCACTTCTAATAGCAGCCATTCGTACTGTCTCCTCTTTTACTGTCTGTCATCTGAATCAACACAAGGAAAAAACAACAACAAAACCTAGCGCACATAACAGAAAATAAGTCAACAGTGCGAGTGCACGATTGTATTGCTAGATTATTGGCACACTGATAAACAATGACCATGGTACAAGCTCCCAAAATTATCAGAAAAAACCTACATGGAAAAACAGAGCCCACAATGTACCCAGTAAAAAAAATCATTCTTTATTGTTCACAAAATTATTAAAATCACATAATATAAGGAGAGGTGACAGAAAATTACTCCATCCCAGACCCGCACAAAAAACATCAGATATCCATAACTCACCCATGAATTGCATATGAACAGGGATGGCGATACCTGACGGGCATTTCAGCGTGCCTTCGTCCGGGGGTCAAGCTGCTACAGCCATGCGTACTGTCTCCTCTTTTACTGTCTGTCAGCTGCCCTGCTTTTGCCTGTTATACACAACACACACAATTCTTCTTTGGAGTCCTAGACTTTCCCTTCACTTTCCCTGTCAATAAGATTGATTCAGTTATTTCTGACTGTCCCTGATTGATTTTTCACTCTCCCTGACTCCCTGAGATTGTTTTCCGGGCAGATACAACCATCCTCATTCACAGCCCAGCACAAAATTGCATCCTGCTCGTTCTGCTAGGGCACCTCTCTGCCTGCTGCAGCACTGATTAGCTCATCCAAGCTGTCTGTCAGCCTGGGAGCCCATCAGAGCAAGCCTTTCACTCCCTTTAAGGGTCATGTGACAGCCCTGCTTCTTCCTCCCTAGTGCTTTTTTCCTACCAACATGTGCACTAAAATGGGGCTCTGTGCTGTTTTAATGGTTTCGTCCAAAATGGACCCTGAAAGATTCAGGTTTGTCTGCTGTCCGAAAAATAGTAAAGTTCAGACTGAACTCGGTTCGTTATGAACTTTTTCTCTCCCCTTAGGTTGAATGATTATGTACATGCAGAATTTTAGCTTTTTGCTTTTAGTAAATTAGCAAAGCTTTCTAAAATTCTGTTTTCACGTTCTCATTATGGGGTACTGAGTGCAGATTGAAGGGGGAAAACTTGATTAGTACAACCCCGCAACATTACAAAATGTGAAAAAGGTTTAAGAGTTTGAAAACTTTCTGAATGCATCATATGCTACATGACAATCTCCTTCTAACAAAGCTATAACTAGCCTGTACCTCACATGGATCTCCACATTTATTGCTCCAATTTATCTTCTGGAAAATTCAGGGGGCCTTTCTGAGGGGGGGGGGGAGTGCCCTTTCTGCAGCCTCTCTCTTCCTGTAACTGTCACAGCTTCTAACAGTAGATTCAGCTGGTGACAGATGAAGGATGGAATGGAGCATTTGCATCCACTTCAGTGATGTTATGGAGGTGGTAAGAGAAATAAGGAAAAGAACAAACAGTAGGTGGCGCTAAAGAGATACCTTTTATTGAATAACTGTGAATATGCTATTTTTTTTTTTTTTTACACACAATTGCAAAAGTATTCAGATCCTGGTGCTTGTTTGAAAAATGTTGTATTTTTCATGGGATATCTCCTTTAAACATTATGTACATAAAACCCAGAAATCTCATTTCAGATTGCTTGAAAAGGTTTTAGAGCAAATAACTGCGCACTAACAGTTCTCTCAATTTGTCAAAAAGACATATTGTGACTGTATGCAAATATGTGTATTAACAAGCACAATAAAATCCACTGAACACAACTTTGTTTTCTCACTCTGGGAGCCAAGTTTTCTTAGGGTGAAAACCACAAGCTGTAAAAATGCTTTCAAATATGACTATGAAAAAACCCATATAAGCCATTTGATAAATTGTTCAGGGTGGTGGATATCATAGCAGTCACTTTTTCAACAAAATAAAGAACTTTATATATTTGTATTGCTATTATAAGTATGTACTGTATATTTACATTGTCTATCCTATTTATATTGGAAGCCATGTTCAATTTATTGTGTTTTATTGAGAATGTAACCACAACACAGTGACCAGTGTACAGTTTTCTCACCGTCAGCTTTTGATTTGTGTTCCATTGGAGTTGGAATGAGGTTGAGGTGAGGACAATCTAGTCATAAACACTTTTTTTTACCATTTCCTCAGACAGGAATACAGATCCCTAATGCTGTACAGAACTGTGATACAGAATTTAAAAATGTAGAACATCTTTTAAAAAAAACAGAAGTAGCAGCAAGAATCATTGTCTTTTTAGTTTTTATTGGATAACCAGACTGGATCACAGTGGATTTAGAGTTTTTGGACACTGATGACATGAAAAATACTCTACTTTCAAAGTAAAAGCTACAAAATAATTGAATGAGGTCTTGTAGAAAATCCAAAAGAGGCTCCATGCTGTAGACAGAACCAAATTGACAGAAGACAGAGCAACACAAGTAGGCGAGGACAACACAAGTAGATAGGACCAGCAATACCATAGTGCAGCACAAATCCCCTGTAGGGTTTATGGCCAGTCCATGCCTGCATAAAGTATATTTAGATATTTTATACATATACATACTGTATATACATTACATGACTACTTTATTGTACATGCATGGTATTTCAAGTTGTAGTAATAAAAATGTCTGAGTGCTGAGGGGTCAGTTTCCCAGCAAAAACTGTTAATAAAAACGTACTTAAAAAAAAAAAAAAGACGCGCAATCAAAAAAATACTGAGCCACTTTTCACTTTAAGTGGCAAGCCAATTTTTGTAAATCTGTCAGTTTATGTGATAATAATTTTGGTATGCTTTCACTTATCCAAGCAATCTTGAGGCTGTTTTCTTGTGGCATATTGCACTTCATGTTAGTAGTAAATTGGAGTCAATATGTTTCACCTTTATTTATAAAAATATGCAACATTTAAAGAAAATTCTGAAAAATGTTCAATTTTCAAAATTAGAATTTCTGTGCCTTTAAAGGGGAGCTTTCATGTGAAAAAAAAGTATGAACTAAGTATCTATCATGATATGAAGAGTGACGTCCAGGGATCTCTTTGCACTTACTATTATCATCTCACTGCACTTACTATTATCCCTGGGCACTGCTCCGTTCTCCCCGCTATGTCCTCCGGTACCTTCAGTGACTTGGTTCTACTGCGAGGCGACTTGCCCGGTGCGTCTTTTCCTGGGCGTTTCCTTCTCCCAGGCTGTAAGCTCTGCTCTGCGACTGGACAGAGCTACAGCCTGGGAGAAGGAGACGCCCAGGACAAAAAGGGCAGACTCCTCCCAGTAGAACAAAGTCACCGAAGATACCAGAGGACATAGCGGGAGAACAGAGTGGTGCCCAGGGATAATAGTAAGTGCAGTGAGATTCCTGGGTGCCGCTCTCCATATCATCATACTTAGTTCATCCTTTTTTTTTCACATGAAAGGTCCTCTTTAAGACACTGAAAATTTATAAAATAGATACTACTTAACATTCTACATATGTCTACTTTATGTTGGCATCATTTTGTAAATATCTTTTATTTTTTATTTTTTTTAAAGCTTAGAATTTTTGAAGAAATGTTGAAAATTTTCAAGAGAATTTCCAAAACTTACTTTTCAAAGAACCAGTTCAGTTATAAAGTGACTTTGAGAGGCTTACATAATTGAAACTATTGAAACCACCCATAAATGACCCCATTTTAGATACTACACCCTCAAGTTATTAAAAACTAATTTGACAAACTTTGTTAACACTTTAGGGTTCCACAAGAATTAGCAAAACAATGGAGGTGAAGTTCCAAAAATTCATGCAGATTTTCCATTTAATCCATTTTTCTTGTAACACAACAAGGCTTAAGAGAAAAATAAACCTCAATATTTATTACCCTGATATTGCAGTTTACAGAAACACCCCATGTGTGGTTGAAAATTGCTGAATGGGCAGACAGCAGGGCTCGAAAGGCAAAGAGCACCTTATGGTTTTTGGTGGGCAGATTTTGCTGGAATAGATTTGCATTTGAAGACATTATGAGGTACCCCTGCAGTTGACAGCCCCAAAATGTGACCCCATTTTGGAACTTACAACCCCCAATGTGCAGGTGTTTCATAGAATTTAGACACAGTTGGCCGTGAAAATGAGAAGTTACATATTTTACAAGAAAATGTTGCTTTTGGCCCAAATTTTTCATTTTAACAGAAGAAAATGCATAACACAATTTGTTACCCATTTTGTTCTGAATATGGCAACATCTATATGTGGGCACACAAAAACTCAGAAGGGAAAGCACACCATATAGCTGTTGAGGGCAGATTTCACTGGAATAATTATCCGGTGCCATGATGCTTTTGAAAACACCCTGAGGTACCCCTACAGTGGAAGCCCTGAATAAGTGACCAAATTTTGGAAACTAATCCCAATTTTTCAAGGGAGTGAGCATTTTGGTCCGACATGTGTTTCATAGAATATAGAAACACTGTCACAATGTCACGTTAGGCCAACATTTTTTATTTTCATAAGGGGTAACAGGAGAAAATGCATCCCATAATTTGTTACCCATTTTGTCCTGAATATGGCAACGGCCCATATGCGCTCATAAAGTACTGTGTGGGTACACAGCAAAACTCAAAATGAAAGGAACTGACTTTGAGGGCAGTTTTCACTGGAATAATTTGCAGGTGCCATGTCACATTTGAAGACACCCTGAGGTACCCCTACAGTGGAAGCCCCCCAAATATGACCCCAGTTTGGAAACTATACCCCCAAGTTTTTTACAAAGAGTGCAGTGAGCATCTTGGCCCAACAGACATTTCATAGAATTTGGAAAAACGTGGCCGTAAAAATGATAATCTACATATTTTACAAGAAAATGTTGCTTTAGGTCCAAATTTTTCATTTTCACAAGGGGTAACAGGATGTAATGCACACAAAATTTGTTACCCATTTTCTTCTGAACACAGTAACACCCCACACAGTAAGGCCCAGAAGAGAAAGCACACCAGGTGCATTTGAGGCCTAGATTGGTGATTTTTACAGCATTGACCTAGGGGTCTAGTGAGCATTTTGACCCCACAAGTGTTTTGCAAAAATCAATTAATAGCAGATTGTGCAAAGTGAAAATTGCAATTTTTACACAGATATGCCAATTCAGTGAACAATACAGTATGTTGTGCCCATTGTGTGCCAGTGTGAAAAGTGAGCCCTCTCATTATTATGCCAGGCTTCCTGGTTTTAGAAATACCGTAAATGTGGCCCTAATCTTTTGCCTGGGCATACAACAGGGCTCTGGAGTAAAAGAGCACCATGCATATTTGAGGCTCATTGTGGTGATTTATGCATCTTGTGCTGACAACTGTAAAGGCTCTGAGGTGAAATAATTAATAGAACCCAGGAATTTTGGCATTTTGACTCCAGAGGTGTTTTATTTAGAAATTAATGAGCAGGGGACTGTGAGAAACAAAAATTCCAAGTTTTCCACAGATATGGCATTTCAGTACCCAATATGTTGTGCCCAAATTGTGCCATCTGAGACACAGCAAACCTTTTTTAATTGTTGGGCGGGTTCTACTGGGTGATGAAATGCCATAAATATGGGTGTAAACTGCTGCTAACGCTGCAGGTTTCAGAAAAAAAACACTGCCAGTTGGCTTTTGCAGCGCAGATTTTGATGGATTCATTTATGGGGGCCATGTTACTATTGAACAGCCTCTGGGGACCAGTACAGCCAATTTCTGACACACATACGTTTATGAGGCATTTTCTAACAACCATATGTTTATGTTTCTCTCAACGGATCTGTGTGAGGGCTTTTTTTTTCGGGATGAGTTGCCATCATCATTGGTCCTATTTTAGGGTACATATGAATGACTTTTTGGTCACTTTTAAATTGGTCACTTTTAGCACTTTTTGAAAATAAAATCATATTTTTGCAAAGCCATTTTCTGAGAACAAAATCTTTTGTATTTTTCTGCCGATGGTCTTGTGTGGGGACTCATTTTGTGCGGGGTGAGGTGATGTTTTCACTGTTATCATTTTGGGGCACATAGTACTTTTTTGATCGCTTGATATTACACTTTTTGTGAGGTGAGGTATCCAAAAAATGGCTGTGGTGGCAAAAATTTAATTTTTTTACAACTTTCTTCTGACAGGGTAGATCATGTGATATTTTTACAGAGACAGTCATTACAGATGCAGCAATACCTTATATGTCTATTTTTTTCTCTTTTTTACAATTTTAAGTGATTTGATTAGGTGATTGATTTTTTTTTTACTTTAAACTTTTATTTTTTTATTTTGTAAAACTCTTTTTTTCACTTATTTTGTCCCACTATGGGACTTCAACTTTTGTGGGTCTGATTCCCCTTTACAATGCATTACAATATATTGTGTATTGTAATACATTAAACTGTCAGCCTTACACTGACAGTGTGCCTATGAGACCTAGCTTGAGGACTGGGTCTCATAGGCTTCCATAGCTAGCAGCCTCTAATGCCTGTGTAAGACATTGGGTTGCCTTAGAAGCCATCGTCCCCCTGTCACCACAGTATGGGGGCCAATGGGGTCAGAGAGGGAGTAGTATTGTATGGTGCCTTTTAAAAGTAATTGGGACACCTGTAATACATTGTAATGTCGAGTCTTCTGCAAATAATTTTTTTTTTTTGACACATGCCCTAAGTACAGCCCTTTTTGGGCTGCATTACCAAATAAGAAATCATGCATGGAGAGACAGTGATTGTTTTTACCCAAAGAAAGGCTGCCTCAGAAATGACTGACAGCTACTATTTCTTTATTTGCCGTACAAATTCACACGATTAATATTAACATGGACCCCAGGGTAAGGATTAGGATTTTTTTTTTAATGCTGCTTAACTCCCTTTAAGTGTGTGGCTGGCTTAATAATGCTTTGTGAAGTACATGCTATTGTGTTTCGAAAAATTATTATTCTGTTACTATATATAATCGTCTCTTGACAGCCACTAATGTCGTAAGGGTTCCACTGAGTAAGTATGGTTAAACAAGACTATAATTCTATCAGCCTTGGTATACAATGTAGATAAGCTTTAATAACGTGGAAATATCTGTAGGGGATGTTTGCTTAAATAACTGATCGTAACTCATGCAAATACTGTAATAGCTCAATGATTATCATCTTTTGTTCAAAATGATTAATCTGTTTACAAAAATGATTAGCATGACTCAGATAAATTAACAAAGGCGCATCAGAGACAGGAGAACATTAGAGTACTTCATTTAAAGGACTCTAAACCTAAAACGTAATTAGGAGAAAAGAAAGCAAATCTTTTTAAAATGGCGATGGGATACATAGTCTTGGAGAAATATAGAAAAAAAAAAACGAAATTTCTCACTGGTCCCATATTCAGGTGGGGATTGTTGAAAAGGCTGGGGCTTAGTTGAAAGACATAGCTTTATCCACTTCCAAAATTCCTATTGTAGAAAGAGTGGTAGAGAAACTATTTCCTGCAGTAAAAAATGTCTCCTAGCCCTGGCCTGCTCCTTTTAGGTAGAAAATTGAGAAAATGTAGATGCCTTCTGGGATAAATGTTTAATTTTTCTTAAAGAGAGATTGTCACCTAATTTTCATCAATATAACTAACAACACTGCCCCATAGAAGATTGGAAAAGCTTTCCAAGCATACCCTTGTGTACTATGTGTCTGTATTCCATGTCCAGGAAAAGCACTTTTATTCTGAAGGAAAACAGCTCCCAAGTGCCCAGCTGAAAGTGAAAGTAAAAACACTCGGAGCTGTTTTCCAGCAGAATAAAAGACCTTTTTCTGGACATGGAATAAAGACACAAAGTGCACACAGGTATGCTTGGAATGTGTCTGCAATCTTCTGTGGGGCAGTGCACTTAGATATATTGGTGAAAAAGAGGTGACAGGCTCCCTTTAATGCTTCATTTTTAATTTATATTTTTCATTAGAAAATAATGTCATGCACAATGTGCTGGCACAGTTATCCAATCATATATGTCTCAATTCAGCAAGGTTAATTTTCTGTACATACATTGAAGGATAAGACACAGAAGCATGGCAATATTAATATAGTTAATACAAGAAAAACACAATAAAATAAACAATGTGATAGGTGTGGTAAGAAGACATGTATAAGTTACTAAAGATCAGAGATAAATGAATCGCTCAAAATTTGATTTGGGTTGGATTCGACCACAATGGTCTTCTAATTCTATTCGGCCTGAATAAATTCTACCCTTATCCAATGTGCTCCATTTGACCTGAGTATTTGTGCATGACAATCTTAGGTCTCCTGAGACTTTTTCTCTTTAGTCTATCACTTTAAAAAAAAAAAAAAAAAGATCTCTCAATCTCTTTCGCTCTCCAACATTGGTCTAAATCAAATCACTAAACGTTTGGATGCAACTGGAGGATCCTTGAGCTAAATTTCAAGTGTTATAGAAAAGGGTCTGAATACTTATGTCCAAGCAAAATGTCAATTTTTCATTTTTAATAAATTTCTAAAACTGTTTCCACTTTCTCATTATTGTTGAGTCCATATTAAAAGGAGAAAACTTGATTGATTAATTTTTTTGCATAAGGACTCAACATAACAAAATGTGAAAAAAAGGGAAAAGGTCTGAACACTTTTTGAATGCATTGTATATGTAGTGAGTCTTGAACCTTGGGCTATATTAAAGGATAACTGTCACATTTAGACCCTAATTTCAGTTTTCATATATGTAGTTACTAATATGATAATATACCTGAATCAATAACTATTAGACTTACTTACCCCTTATTTAATAAGATTCAGCCCTTAGCAACCAGTCTGCATAAAACTGCAATTTCACTATTCTGTTAAGATGGCCGCCCTCAGCCCTGAGGCTAATCCATAGGACACCTGCAGTGAAGTTAGTGAAGACCAGCTCTGTATATGGGGATTTGCAGTAAAGTTCCCAGGTCTGGCTGAAGCCTGTAGTCCTCCTACAAGCTCCCCTCTTATCAGATAAGGCTGTCATTTATACACTGGGCTCTACATCGTCCTTCACTGCTAAGGGAGTGTCTGCCAAGCACAGGCATGTGGAGAAGTTCACACACACAGCCCAGCACTGTTATCTCCTGTCAGGAAGAACCTGGCTTTTTATACATTCCCTTACAATGTTGACTCACTATCAGTTCCCAGTGCACGCAGCGTGCTCCGTCCTCTCATCTGGTAGATGGAAGGAGCATAGCAACCTGATTTTATCTCAGGTAACAATAGCCAATACTGGGGACTTTTAGGTGGCTTTTAGGGGTTATTTATTTAAGAATCAGAAATTAAAACAGGGCCAACAAGGTAATATTAATCACCAGAATCCAATAGTAAAAAAAAAAAAAAATTGACAGTTATACTTTAAGTAATAGATATGATTCTAAGTCAGAATCAAGGTAATTAGGGCATATTGCCCAATAGCACTGAACAGTGAATTTATCTTTCTGTGCAATGTTTCTTGAATTTGTATTAGTATTAATATAATTGTTATTAGTGATGAGCGAAGCATTTAAAAATTCAATTTGGTTGCTTCGCCGAATTTTACAAAAAAATTTGCTTCATTACAAAAAGCATTTATTTGTAAGTAGTGGGTGCAATGACAGGGATCGGCGATTGCACTGCTCCCCATCATTATACCCCTCAGATGCCACGTTCATAGCTGATCATGGCATCTGACATTGATATTACAGTGTATAATAAAAAAAAAATTTTAAATCATACTTACCTCATCCATTTGATCATGACAAGCCGGGCGCCACCATCGTGATTGAAGATCTAGTACAAAATCTTGTGCAGCCCGGGATGACGTCATCACATTGGCCAGTGTGGTGACATCATATGTCACCTAAAAATGGATTTTGTGCAAGATCTTCAATCAAGATGGTTGTGGCCAGCTTGTCACAATCAAATGGATGAGGTAAGTATGATATTTTTTTACCGCCAATCAGGGAAAATTGATTAGCAACATGAAGCATGAGGAAATTTGGCTTTGCTGCAAATTTAATTTTCCCTGAAATTCGGATCAAAGTTTGTAGACTTCGATTTGCTCAACACTAATTGTTATTTTTTTTACAAACATTTTAATTGGTCAGACAAAGTGTTTTTTTGTTTATAGCATCCATGTTGATGTATGCGTGACCCCATGAATATGAAGGATGATTAGTTCATGCTTGGGATTATGTAAACCGCTCTCTAATGTGGATATATATTTTTTTGTATTTTGCCTTGATAAAGGATGAGTGTGGCCAAAACATCACAATTTTTGCCATTTTATTGAAGATTTAAATAAAACAATTTTTGTTCTGGGAATTCTTGTGCCTTGAAAACTATGAACACATTTTCCTATAATGGATTACAGCTCAATGCTCACTGTATACACTATGCCTCCCAGAATGTTATTTAGAATAACATATTGTGCAGACAATGAAACAGCAAGAGTTGCTTAGAAATGTGAACTCAAATCTGAACAGAAATATGAATGCAGCTCCAGATGACACTAGATTATAAGGTAGGCAATTTAGGATCAATACAAAAGAAGCATTACAAAGAATTTGCAAAAGTATTGTACGTTATGCATTTGTCATATAACCTCTATATGGTATTCAAAGGTGAATCATTTCTTTAAAGGGAAAGTGTCATCAGAAAATTACATTGTTTAAATTATGTTTAACATATTTTTAAATAATTTTTGGTCATATTATTTTTAATTTCCCATGTCAATATCTATATTTAAACAAAAACCATAACACCCTGCAGTTTTCCCACTGAGAATAATAGGGGCCACTTCTTGGTGTGTACAGATCACTTTACTGCAGTTACCTGCTTATCTGTATACAGAGGTAATATAAATACAGGCAGGATAAGAATGACAGATAAGACAGGATCCACCATTCACAATAGATGACTGTCAGAGCTTATCTACAGTATTTTTTCATTGTAAAATGACCTTGACCTATGCACAGGTCACAGACCAAGCCTAGAAAACTCTCCAACGGTAGTCAATAGGGTCCTCTCCAGACCAGGTGGCTGGAGGATAACAATTTTCTTAATGCTTTCGAAGGATATGTTCACACAGCGACACCATAGACTCCCATTATAAAAATTGTTGCACGACATTGGTGTGATAAAAAGTTGTGCCCTATTTGTCGCGCGACAAATGTCGTCGTGTGAACATACCCTAAATGCTCAGCCAAGATAGCAGCCCTCATAATCATGTTCAGGAAATAGAATTTCAAAAATCTGCAATCAGAAAATAAAAAGAGATTAGAAAAAAAGAATACGTGTTACTATCTGGTTTTAACTGGCAGAAAATTGTTGAAATATTTCCCTTAAGAAAGATATAAAATAAAAGGGCAACCATACACATAAGATAGCTATCAACTGAACAAGCTATTACATCTAGTGTTGAGCGAACAGTTCGAGAATAGTTCGGGTTCGTACCGAATTTTGGGGTGTTCGGGACACGGACACTGACCCGAACATTTTCAAAAAAGTTCGGGTTCGTTGTTCGGCGATTTCTTCCCGCTTTCTGAAGAGCTGCACAGCAGCCAATCAGCTAGCGTTTTACATCTTGCCCTAAGATTGGCCAAGTGCAGCATGTGACCCAGCCTCTATTTCAGCTGGAGTCACGTAGCGCCACATGTCACACTGCTTTGATTAGTGTAGGGAGAGGACACAGCTGCTGTGAGGGCGAGATTAGGCAGGGAAAAGTCTGCAAAAGCACCTAATGAAGTGATCGATCTACAGCTGTGAATGATTGAACTTCTGCTACTTACTTGCTCACTGGTTTTTAGGCTGCACAGAGCGTTTTTCTGTCACTTATTTTCTTGGGTGATCGGCGGCCATTTTGTGACTTGTGGTGCACAAGAACAAGCTGCCACCAAGTCCATCAATCCATCAATACTAGTTTTTTTTTTTGCTATATCCTACATCAGGGGCTTGGCTGTGCTAATTGTCACCCCTAGAAACTCAGGATAGCAATTTCTATATTTTAATAAGGGGTTAAATACAATTGCCAAAATACCAATCCCCTAACTCTGGTGTTCCAGCTTCGGCTAGCCAAGTATAATACTGTCTGCTGTTTGGCAAAGGATAGATTATTTTCTGTGATGAAATTCAATTGTCAAAATAGCAATCCCCTAAATCTGGTGTCCCAGCACTGGCTAGCAAACTATAATAGTGTTCGCCAAAACATATATTTTGTTCTGGGGTGAAATTCAATTGCCAAAATAGCAATACCATAAATCTGTGGTTTCAGCTGTGGCTGGCCAAGTTTCATAGTGTCCTGCAAATTATATATTTTGTTCTGGGGTGAAATTCAATTGCCAAAATAGCAATACCCTGAATCTGGTGTTCCAGCTGTTGCAGGCCTAGTTTAAATCTGTCCGTAACAGGGTATATTTTGTTCTGGGGTGAAATTCAACTGCCAAAATAGCAATCCCCTAAATCTGGTGTCCCAGCACTGGCTGGCAAACAATAATAGTGTCCGCCAAAACATTGATTTTGTTCTGGGGTAAAATTCAATTGCCAAAAAAGCAATAACATAAATCTGGTGTCACAGCTGTGGCTGGCAAACTATAATAGTGTCTGCCAAAACATATATTTTGTTCTGGGGTGAAATTCAATTGCCAAAATAGAAATCCCCTAAATTTGGTGTCCCAGCACTGGCTGGCAAACTATAATAGTGTCCGCCAAAACATATATTTTGTTCTGGGGTGAAATTCAATTGCCAAAATAGCAATACCATAAATCAGTGGTTTCAGCTGTGGCTGGCCAAGTTTCATAGTGTCCTGCAAATTATATATTTTGTTCTGGGGTGAAATTCAATTGCCAAAATAGCAATACCCTGAATCTGGTGTTCCAGCTGTTGAAGGCCTAGTTTAAATCTGTCCGTAACAGGGTATATTTTGTTCTGGGGTGAAAATCAATTGCCAAAATAGCAATACCATAAATCAGTGGTTTCAGCTGTGGCTGGCAAACTATAATAGTGTCCGCCAAAACATATATTTTGTTCTGGGGTGAAATTCAACTGCCAAAATAGCAATCCCCTAAATCTGGTGTCCCAGCACTGGCTGGCAAACTATAATAGTGTCCGCCAAAACATATATTTTGTTCTGGGGTAAAATTCAATTGCCAAAATAGCAATACCATAAATCAGTGGTTTCAGCTGTGGCTGGCCAAGTTTCATAGTGTCCTGCAAAGGATATATTTTGTTCTGGGGTGAAATTCAATTGCCAAAATAGCAATACCCTGAATTTGGTGTTCCAGCTGTTGCAGGCCTAGTTTAAATCTGTACGTAACAGGGTATATTTTGTTCTGGGTGAAATTCAATTGCCAAAATAGCAATACCATAAATCAGTGGTTTCAGCTGTGGCTGGCCAAGTTTCATAGTGTCCTGCAAAGGATATATTTTGTTCTGGGGTGAAATTCAATTGCCAAAATAGCAATACCCTGAATCTGGTGCTCCAGCTGTTGCAGGCCTGGTTTAAATCTGTTCGTAACAGGGTATATTTTGTTCTGGGGTGAAATTCAATTGCCAAAATAGCAATACCATAAATCAGTGATTTCAGCTGTGGCTGGCCAAGTTTCATAGAGTCCTGCAAATTATATATTTTGTTCTGGGGTGAAATTAAATTGCCAAAATAGCAATACCCTGAATCTGGTGTTCCAGCTGTTGCAGGTCTAGTTTAAATCTGTCCATAAAAGGATACCTTTCATCCAGGGCCTAAATACTAGCCCTAAAAGAGATATTCCCCTAAATCAGTGGTTTCTGCTGTGCCTGGATTAGTGTAATACGCTACATAAATAGGCAGATAGTGTTAGGTGCCTGTAAAAAAAGGCCTGAATTTGAAATCAATACATTGGGCCAAATATTTTATTCCTTATTGTGGTGCTTGGTGAACGGTAACAATGAGGAAAATATCTAGTAAGGGACGCGGACGCGGTCGTGATGGTGTTTAGTGTACCCTCTGGTGCTGGGAGAGGACGTGGCCATTCTGCCACAGTCACACGTCCTAGTGAACCAACTATCTCAGGTTCCAGTACCCGCCAGAATTTACAGCGATATTTGGTGGGGCCCAATGCCGTTCTAAGGATGGTAAGGCCTGAGCAGGTACAGGCGCTAGTCAATTGGGTGGCTGAAAGTGGATTCAGCACGTTCACAACATTATCTCCCACCCAGTCTTCTGCAGAAAGCGCACAGGTGGCGCCTGAAAACCAAGCCCATCAGTCTGTCACATCACCCCCATGCATATCAGGGAAACTGTCTGAGCCTCAAGTTATGCAGCAGTCTCTTATGCTGTTTGAAGACTTTGCTGGCAGGGTTTCCAAGGGAATCCACCTAGCCCTTCCCCAGTGGTGGAAGACATAGAATGCACTGATGCACAACCACTGATGTTTCCTGATGATGAGGACATAGGAATACCATCTCATCGCAGTCTGCACGTCTCTGATGATGACGAAACACAAGTGCCAACTGCTGCATCTTTCTGCAGTGTGCAGACCGAACAGGAGGTCAGGGAGGAAGACTGTGTGGAAGACGATGCAGGGGACGATGAGGTCCTAGACCCCACATGGAATGAAGGTCATGCCACTGACTTTCATAGTTCAGAGGAAGACCCAGTGGTGAGACCGAGCCAACAGCGTAGCAAAAGAGGGAGCAGGGGGCAAAAGCAGAACAGCCGCCTCCAAGAGAGTTCGCCTGCTACTGGCAACCGCCACCAGGGACCGAGCACCCCAAAGGCAGCTTCAAGGAATTCCCTGGCATGGCACTTCTTTACACAATGTGCTGACGACAAGACCAGAGTGGTTTGCACGCTGTGCCATCAGAGCCTGAAACGTTCTGAACCTTAGCACAACCTGCATGACCAGGCATCTACATGCAAAGCATGAACTGCAGTGGAGAAAACACCTTAAAAGCAAGGAACTCACTCTGGCTCCCCCTGCTCCCTCTTCTGCTGCTGCCTTGGCCTCTTCCTCCGCCTCAGGAGGAATGCTGGCACCTGCCGCCCACCAAACAGAGGATGTGCCCCCGACACCACCCGCTGCGTCACCAAGCATCTCCACTATGTCACACTGCAGCGTTCAGCTATCCATCTCACAAACCTTGGAGAGAAAGCGTAAATTCCCACCTAGCCACCCTCGAGCCCTGGGCCTGAATGCCAGCATTTCTAAACTACTGGCCTTTAAAATGCTGTCATTCAGGCTGGTGGACACAGAAAGCTTCAAACAGCTGATGTCCATGGCTGTCCCACAGTATGTTGTTCCCAGCCGCCACTACTTCTCCAAGACAGCCGTGCCTTCCCTGCACAACCAAGTATCCGATAAAATCAAGTGTGCACTGCGCAATGCCATCTGTGGCAAGGTCTACCTAACCACAGATACGTGGACCAGTAAGCACGGCCAGGGACTCTATATCTCCCTAACTGCACACTGGGTAAATGTAGTGGCGGCTTGGCCCCAGGCGCAGAGTTCCTTGGCGCACGTCTTTGCCTCCTGTAGCCTCCTCCTCCTACCCGGCTTCCTCCTCCTCTGCTTCCACCAGCTCATCCAGTCAGCCACACACCTTCACCACAAACTTCAGCACAGCCCGGGGTAAACGTCAGTAGGCCATTCTGAAACTCATATGTTTGGGGGACAGACCCCACACCGCGCAGGAGTTGTGGCGGGGTATTGAACAACAGACCGACGAGTGGTTTCTGCCGGTGGGCCTCAAGCCCGGCCTGGTGGTGTGCGATAATGGGCGAAATCTCGTCGCAGCTCTCGGACTAGCCGGTTTGTCGCACATCCCTTGCCTGGCGCATGTGCTGAATTTGGTGGTGCAGAAGTTCATTCACAACTACCCCGACATGTCAGAGCTGCTGCATAAAGTGCAGGCCGTCTGTGCGCGCTTTCGGCGTTCACATCCTGCCGCTGCTCGCCTGTCTGCGCTACAGCGGAACTTCGGCCTTCCCGCTCACTGCCTCATATGCGACGTGCCCACCAGGTGGAACTCCACCTTGCACATGCTGGAGAGACTGTGGGAGCAGCAGCAGGCCATAGTGAATTTTCAGCTGCAGCATGCACGTGTCAGTCGCACTGCGGAACAGCACTATTTCACCACCAATGATTGGGTCTCCATGCGAGACCTGTGTGCCCTGTTGCGCTGTTTCGAGTACTCCACCACCATGGCCAGTGGCGATGACACCGTTATTAGCATTACAATACCACTTCTATGTCTCCTTGAGAAAACGATTAGGGCGATGATGGAAGAGGAGGTGGCCCAGGAAGAGGAGGAGGATGAGGGGTCATTTTTAGCACTTTCAGGCCAGTCTGTTAGAAGTGGCTCAGAGGGAGGTCTTTTGCAACAGCAGAGGCCAGGTACAAATGTGGCCAGCCAGGGCCCACTACTGGAGGACGAGGAGGATGAGGAGGATGAGGATGAAGCAGGTTCACAGCGGGGTTGCACCCGACACAGCTCAGGCCCATCACTGGTGCGTGGCTGGGGGGATACGGAGGACAATGACGATATGCCTCCCACAGAGGACAGCTTGTCCTTGCCTCTGGGGAGCCTGGCACAAATGAGCAACTACATGCTGCAGTGCCTGCCCAATGACAGCAGATTTGCCCACATTTTAACGTGTGCGGACTACTAGGTTGCCACCCTGCTGGATCCCCGGTACAAAGACAATGTGCCCACCTGACTTCCTGCACTGGAGCGTGATAGGAAGATGCGCGAGTACAAGCGCACGCTGGTAGACGCGCTCCTGACAGCATTCCCAAATGTCACAGGGGAACAGGTGGAAGCCCAAGGCGAAGGCAGAGGAGGAGCAAGAGGTCACCAATGCAGCAGTGTCACTGCCAGCTCCTCTGAGGGCAGGGTTAGCATGGCAGAAGTGTGGAAAAGTTTTGTCTCCACGCCTCAGCTAATTGCACCACCACCTGATATGGAACGTGTTAGCAGGAGGCAGCATTTCACTAACATGGTTGAACAGTACGTCTGCACACCCCTCCACGTACTGACTGATGGTTCGGCCCCATTCAACTTCTGGGTCTCCAAATTGTCCACGTGGCCAGAGTTAGAATTTTATGCCTTGGAGGTACTGGCCTGTCCGGCAGTCAGCGTTTTGTCTGAACGTGTATTTAGCATGGCAGGGGGCGTCATTACTGACAAACTCAGCCGCCTGTCCACAGCCAATGTGGACAAGCTGACGTTCATAAAAATGAACCAGACATGTATCCCACAGGACCTGTGCCTCCCTTGTGCAGAATAGACATTTATAACTGCCCCCAACTCAACCATGTATTCTTGTATTCTGGGGCACTTCTTTATTGAATCCTAATTTTTTTAACTTTACCATGATCTTGCGGTGCAACCCAAAGTTAAATGAACCTCTCCTCTGTCTGGGTGCTGGGCCGAAATAACTGAAAGTGGCCTTCTCCAGTGGTGGGTGATATGACGCCTTATTACTTGCTGTGGGACCTCTCTCCTCTGTCTGGGTGCTGGGGCCGAAATAACTGAAAGTGGCCTTCTCCAGTGGTGGGTGATATGACGCCTTATTCCTTGCTGTGGGACCTCTCTCCTCTGTCTGGGAGCTGGGGCCTTAATAACTGAAAGTGGCCTTCTCTAGTGGTGGGTGAAATGACGCATGATTCCTTGCTGTGGGACCTCTCTCCTCGGTCTGGGTGCTGGGCCGAAATAACTGAAATTGGCCTTCTCCAGTGGTGGGTGATATGACGCCTTATTCCTTGCTGTGGGACCTCTCTCCTCTGTCTGGGTTCTGGGGCCGAAATAACTGAAAGTGGCCTTCTCCAGTGGTGGGTGATATGACGCATGATGCCTTGCTGTGGGACCTCTCTCCTCTGTCTGGGTGCTGGGGCCGAAATAACTGAGTGGCCTTCTCCAGTGGTGGGTGATATGACGCATGATTCCTTGCTGTGGGACCTCTCTCCTCTGTCTGGGTGCTGGGGCCGAAATAACTGAAAGTGGCCTTCTCCAGTGGTGGGTGATATGACGCATGATTCCTTGCTGTGGGACCTCTCTCCTCTGTCTGGGTGCCGGGCCGAAATAACTAATAGCGGACTTCTCCAGTGGTGGGTGATATGACGCATGATTCCTTGCTGTGGGACCTCTCTCCTCTGTCTGGGTGCTGGGGCTGAAATAACTGAAAGTGGCCTTCTCCAGGTGGGTGATATGACGCATGATTCCTTGCTGTGGGACCTCTCTCCTCTGTCTGGGTGCTGGGGCCGAAATAACTGAAAGTGGCCTTCTCTAGTGGTGGGTGAAATGACGCATGATTCCTTGCTGTGGGACCTCTCTCCTCTGCCTGGGTGCTGGGGCCGAAATAACTGAAAGTGGTCTTCTCCAGTAGTGGGTGATATGACGCATGATTCTCTGCTATGGGACCTCTCTCCAATTGATATTGGTTAATTTTTATTTATTTTATTTTATTTTAATTCATTTTCCTATCCACATTTGTTTGCAGGGCATTTACCTACATTTTGCTGCCTTTTGCAGCCCTCTAGCCCTTTCCTAGACTATTTTACAGCCTTTTTAGTGCACAAAAGTTCAGGTCCCCATTGACTTCAATGGGGTTCGGGTTCGGGATAAAGTTGGGGTTGAGTTCGGATCCCGAACCCGAACATTTTCGGGAAGCTCGGCCGAACTTCTCGAACCCGAACATCCAGGTGTTCGCTCAACTCTAATTACATCTGATCCCCTCATACATATGTCTTCTCAGTTCAGCCATATATGCTAGTTAACATGGGAGAGTCGTAAGGCTAATGAGCATGGCCAACTTTAGCTTTGCCCCTTTACCTAAAAAATATGCATCATTTTGCATTGCACAGATTTTTGTTACAATGTTCTTTCCATATATATATATTACTTCCTTCCTGTGTGAAGAATGCAACTTTTCAAGTTGGAAGTCTGGAGAAAATGAACTTGTCACATCAACTGTTTAATATTTAGATATTTCCATGATTTTAACAATATCCTTATGAAAAGCTGTAAAGCAAAGGCAATAATGTGCGATCCACGTATAAACCCATAGAAAGTTTAAAAATGTATACTTTTTAAAATATCCTGGAAACACTGAGTCTGTGAAAATTTGCTAATATTTATTTTTTCAAACTGTCCATGAATTATTGCAAATTTTAACTTGAAAATTAAAATGATGACCATATTCAGACTTTCTCTGTAAGCTTTGTTAGATGCTTTTGCCTAGAAGGAAAAACGAAAGGATTGAAAACAGTTGTAATAGATGCAGTAAGATATCAAGACTTTATCTATATACTGAGTCATGAGAGTTATGTCTGATCTATTTTTAACCAAACCCCAAGAAATCCTGATAGACCCCACCCCACGCTTTCCCGATAATTGGCTCTAAATCTTTGATGTAATAGGGCCTTTACTCTTTCTGCAGATATATAAATAAATTGAGCCCTGGGTGCTACCATTTTTCAATGGGTCTGTTACTATACTATTGAACATTGCAACACCTAGTAGTCAATTTATGTTTTTAGGTATAACAAAATAATCCCAATACAAAGTTCTAGCATAAAATATTGACAGTAAATTTTTAAGAAAACAGACAACTGATCTCTTTTTCCTGGAATATATATATAGTGAGAGGGAGGGAGAGAAATCAAGCTCATATATAAGGTGAAGCTATATGAGTTTATATCAAGCTTCATGAAATATATCCAACTGTCACCTATCACTATCTCCCCTGTCATATTATGGTGCTCCTGTTTTATCCCCCCCCCCCCTCCCTTCCCACACATATACACACACACACACATACACACACTTCCCTGTGCAAGGCATTGGTTCTGCTAGGCTGGTCCAGATTAGAGAGGAGTTTTGCTCCCCTCCTGTCTTGATAAGGTTACTTGGTCCTCCTTGTGTGGTCTGACTTCCTCTTCCCCTGAGCCCTGAAGGCAAGCTTCCCCATCCTCCCTCCCTGTTGGTGTTTTTTTTTTTTACTTGTGGGAACATTTTGTCTCAATTTGCTCTTTATTCCATGTCGGCTTATTTATTCTTTTTTTCATTTTATTTATGAGGTTTCTGAATGTGCTTAGTCACAATTGGTGGTATGAAATCGATGTGGTAAGGTGATAGGAAGGTAGACTTGACTGTTGTGAGCTCAACGGTCGGCATGACCTCGCTGATGATGTTAAATGCCTTAACTTGGTTTGGTTTAATATAGTTAATAAAAGCTGTGGTTGGTCATTATGCAGCAAAAGAATCAAGGTTGTCAAGTGTTTTATTTAGGGTGCTATATGAGAGGTTGCCCTAGTTTGCATGTGTGTTATTTATGCCTGCCTGTAGTCCAAACCAAGTAAGAAGCAAAAAAAAGAAATACCAGAAAGCCTTCTGCAAAGATGACAATTGTACAATCAGCATACTATGGCTATAGCATGGACACCTCATTATATTGAGGCCCAGGCTATGACCTTAAAATACCCCATTGAACTTACCATTGTCTACTTAGCGGAAACTTGACAATCTGTAGGGTTGTCTTCCAGTATGAAGTGAGAGGTACATTTTGTATAGCTATTGCAGTCAGTGTTGATGTCATTACACAGTGTTGTTTAGATGTACTTTGTATTTATGTGCTTGCCTTGTAATGCTGGACTAGTAGTCTGCATGTATTTTCAACTCCGGCAGTTTCAGCACAAAAAATGTTAGCGCACAGCATTCCTAGACAAAGTTTACTGCTCTAATTATTAACATTTCTGAATAATGCACTGGACTAAAAATACTTCAGAAATCCACTGTGAGTTGATCTGAGAGTTGAAAATATAATAGAAGTAAATATGTGCAAACTGTTTGTTAATCTGTTAATGCATGATATCTGTTCACAATAAATATTCACTGTAACCACATGCTCTGGCACAGAGATGTTTCCAATGATAGTGCAGACAGCAACTGTGAGGCATTTTTGGTACAGCAGATTAAAAAATGGAAGATAATTGTTAAAGTAGTTTTCAAGTAACTTTTAGTCATTTCAATTAATACAGAAAGGTGTTGCTATGACATGCAATAACTTCAAGATCGGTAAGGGTATGTCCTCTGGTACCCCATCATAACCTACACAAAGGGGTAGAATCTCCTGGGGTTGGTTCCAGCAGTTAGATGGCATATGGTGGCAAAACCCTTTTAAAAAAGGACCTGTCTCTATGAAGTGTAGTGTAAACTTCAGAATATATTACTTCACCACAGAACGGCGATTAGACCCACATTTTTTTCTACTTTTATACAGCAGGCGTTTCAACAGATATATGCAACCCTGGATGGTGAATTATATTTTTATTTTGCCACTAATACACGGCAAACTGGGCTTCACAATATGTCACTGCACCGCAGAACAGCAATTAGGCCCTAATGTTTTTCTACTTTTACACAAAAGACTTTCCAACAGTTAAGTGCACAGCTGTGCGGCAAATATTTTTTTCCTTTTTCCACTAATACACAGTAAAAAGGGCTTTAAAACAGATAACTGCACTGCAGAGCGGCAAATATATTTTTTCTTTTTCCACTAATACAGGGAAAAAAGGGCTTTAGAACAGATAACTGCACCGCTGAACCACAAATATTTTTTTTCTTTTTCGACTGATACATGCAAAAAAGGGCTTTAAAACAGATAACTACACAGCTGAGCGGCAAATATTTTTTTCCTTTTTCCACTAATACACAGTAAAAAGGGCTTTAAAACAGATAACTGCACTGCAGAGCGGCAAATATATTCTTCCTTTTTCAACTAATACACACAAAAAAGGGCTTTAAAACAGATAACTGCACTGCTGAGTGGCAAATATTTATTTTCTTTTTCCACTAATATACAGAAAATGGTGCTTTAAAACAGATAACTGCACCGCTGAGCGGCAAGTATATTTAACTTTTGCCACTAATACACGACAAAAAGGGCTGCAATTTTCTCCCTTCACCACACAACGGCTAATAAGCCCTTTTTCCCACTAATACAAGCCAAAAAATTATTTAGAACATATAACTGCACCGTACAAGGGCAAATAAAACATAGATATATTTACTTGTAATAAACCCTGTTAATGGCTGTATCAAACAACACTTGCACCCTAATAAGACAGGTTTGCTGGAATTATAGTGCTGTATAATGGCAATTTGGATCCCCAGTCAGTGCAGCAAGGTGTAATCGGATTGTTTCTATTAGCCAGGCTGTAATCTCCCCTACTGAACCCTGTTCAACAGAAATGCTGGTGGAATGATTTCTCCCTATCGTTTCCCTACACCTTGAAATCGAATTCCAGTTTGTCAGCTTCAATTCGCTCATCTATAATGATAACTTTGATTGGTAATGATAAAAATTATAGGCCAGGAAAATTCTTACAATCTTGAATTAAAAAATATAAATATTTTACCTATATAAAAAAGTCATAATTGCTGTAATTAGGAACTGAAGGTACATACTATCTCTTCATTGGTCTTTGAACATTAGAGCGGAATATTTCCTATTATAAACCAATCTATTACCTATTAAAAGACTAGAAATTGGTTAGAATATTTACCTAGTATACCTGAATAATAATCAACATGGGACTCAGTAACTTATGGCTGTGTAAGTTGGTGGATAGAGCTTATTTGATTATTTGTAGCCAGGACTGTTGCTAATTGTTGCCATGTGTGAACTGTGTTTAATAATTTTCTTCTAGTGCGTCATAAGTTTGACTTATAACTCCTATTGTATATGGTGGCAGTGGCTCTCATTGTAACAAGTATTTGTCATCCACACCCAGTCTTGGATGTTGACAGGAAAGCTCAGCACTGGGTAATATGGCTGGATGAGGATGACACAGTGACTAGGCTCCAGAAGCAAGAGCGAGCATAGGTATTGCTCACGTAGGCAATGTTATGATATAAGGATCTGCCCATTCCCGAATAGATTAGTGGAGCATTGAGTTCATTAACCACTAAGTAGTAATTAAGTCTCTCCCCCTGTAAAAGGCCAGGTCATGCTGGAAAGAAACACCCAATGGAACCTTGTCTGCTGGTGTTGAGTACAGAGCCTTCACCGCTTTCTGGTCCTCCGGTACTAATGAGGGCTTCCCTAATGGAAGAGCTCATTAGCATTTGTCCCATAAGACTTAGGGGCATTTTCTCCCTTCTTTGGGGGAAAAATGAGTCTTATGGGGCGAAATATATGGTAATAAGCAATTTACACCGTGCCCACATTTTAATTCTCTCTATTCATGTAACACTAATACATAACTTTTATTCATACAGCTAAAAGCTACACCTAGAGGGTTAAAAATCTGATCTATGATTGCAATAGTATAGCTAAGTTTCTAAATGATTTAGATCCCAACTAACAATAAGGCACTTATGATATTGTGCCAAAAGCACAGACACTGTAAAGTCAGCAGCTGCTGACAGTGTGTCTCGTTCTGGCTGATATACACTGTAGCTGGGAATCATAGGTCTGTGTTTCACAGTAGTTACAGTCAATGTTCCTGAAGGTGACCTCACTGTTAGGTTACACTGCAGTCTAGATCAGTCATAAAGGACAAAAGCAATACCCCCTGACATGTTTCACCATGTACGTGCAGGGGTCTACTGGGCCCATTAATACTTATACAAGTTTGATAAATGAACCCCAAACTGTTTTCTGCTGCACCTAAGCTGTATCTGTGACTGTTACCGATGTCTTGTCCTGTACCTGCCTTACATCCTCTTAACAGATGCAGAGAATTTTAAGGGTACCTGCACACAAACAGCAGCAAAATTCAAATGTATTAAATGCAGAGTTTGCCAGTGGATTTGCTGCAGTACATACTGTACTTCGTTGTGGATTTCATCCCACATCCCAACTTACACGTGGACAATTTCCAAGGTGTGAATAAGAAATGTAATTAAAATCTCATCCACTTTACTGGTACTGTATTATGCTGCAGATTTTTTTGTCGGTAAAACAATGCAGAAAATATGCACGCAGTCTAAAAGTGCTCATAAATTGATTTGAATGTTAGTGTTTATTAATGCTTAGGTTTTCTTTACTCTTTGTATGGCACTTTAGTCAGTGCTACAGAACGATACCGTTGACAATATTGTGTTGACAAACACATTTTACAATTGCAAATTATCTATCAAATTAACCAGTTCGCTACCAGCACTGTACATGTATGGCGCTGGATTGATGGGCAAACATGGCGCCTGTTCGCCCGTGCAGCAGATGTCATGGCCAGCGGGTCTCACGGCTAATGACTGGGATCGGCAATAATGCCAATAACAGTAATTAAAGTCTTTAGATGCCATAATCAAGTGAGATCTTGCGCTTCCGGGCCTCTTACTGGCATCCTTTGCGGCCAATGAGGATGCCGGTAATTGAATTCAAGCTGCAATTCTTATTTTGGCCAGTAGGTGGCAGGCCAACATATGAAATTAGCCACTCTGTACAAATCATGAGTCTAAAAGACCCATAAGGGTTCAGCATTAAAATAAAAAAAAAAATTGATTTTCTAGGCTCAAATAAGAGCTTCAAAGTCATAAAAAAAGTTTAAAAAAATGTTAGAAAATCGCCCCCATTTCTGTACAATAAAAAAATAAATACATAAATAACAAAAAGTATAAACATCATGGGCATCACCGTGTCTGAAAATGCCCATACTATTAATAATATATAAATATTTTTCTCATACGGCGAATGGCGTACCCAAAAAAAAGTAATAAAATGTGATCAAAAAGTCATACACACTGCAAAATGGTATTAATAAAAACTCCAGATTGTCCCACATAAAATGAGCCCCCACACAGCTCAATAGATATAAATCTAAAAATGTTATGGGGGTCAGAATATGTAAAAAAAATGCTTTCAAAGTTTAAATGTATTTTTACTCTATCTAGACATAAAAAAACATCTAAATATGTTGTATCGTTGTAATCATACTGACCCATATAATGAAGGGCACAGGTCAGTTTTGCTGCAAAGGGAACGCTGTGGGAACAAAACCCGTAAAACGGTCAAGGAATTGTGTTTTTTTCCAATTCCACCATATTTGGAATTCTTTTTCCCGCTTTCCAGTACATTGTCTGCCATATGACATGGAGGTATTAGAAAGCACAACTTGTCCCGCAAAAAAAAAGCCCTTATACAGCTATGTGAACAGAAAAATGAAAAAGTTATGGCTCAAGGAAGATAGGGAAGAAAAATGAAAACATACGGTAGGGTTAAAATATTGGGCGAAACTGACCGAATTTGGCAGTGAAACAAGGAAAATATGCCTATAGGGTGTGGTGATGATTGATTCATTGTACTACTCAGTAGAAAGAGATTTTGCTTATTTTAATTAAACTGGGCTTGGTTATTGTGGTTATTGCCTACATCATCCACCAGCCCCTGCTCCTGTACTCCTTTAGTGAGCCCCTGAAGAACCAGTGCAGAATATGGTAGTGGCCCTGATGAGGTGTTTTGTCATGGTGTGCTCCCTCAGGCCATTGCTCATTGGGGATTGGTGCAGTGGAAAGGTAGTTTGAAGAATTAAGCCAAAAGTAAACATATAGAAGTCTCTCTTTATTTAGTACCTGTTACAGTTACACTCTGGCTGATACTTTGTTGCAACAATGTATTTCGGTTAATTAAGACATGAAAGCCGGGTAATTTGGTACTTGCCCGATTTGAACAGCGATACCCCAGATTGCTATGCCATGAACCCTGCCTTCTGAGGTGCGGGCAGTGACCCAGTTAGGTTGGCGACTTCTTCCTACTCCTCCTCTGCTTTAGCCTTGTGCTTCCACTGAGCCCCCAGTGTCAGGTGTGAATGCCATCAGCAGCGCATCTACCAGCATTGGCTTCTTCCTATCACGCTTCAAGGACGGCACGTTGTCCTTGTAACTGGGATCCAGCAGGGTGGCCACCCAGTAATCTGCACAAGTTAGAATGTGGGCAACTCGGCAGTCATTGCGCAGGCACTGCAGCATGTAGTCGCTCATGTTTGCCAGGCTGCCCAGAGGCAACGACAAGCTGTCCTCTGTGGGAGGTGTATCATCTGTGTCCTCCGTATCCCCCCAGCCACGCTCAAGTGATGGCCATGAGCTGCTTTGGGTGCCATCCTGCTGTGAACACGGTTTCTTCTCCTCCTCATCCTCCAGAACTGTGCCCTGGCTGGACAATTGTGTACCTGGCCTATATTGGTGCAGGAACCCACCCTCCGAGCCACTTGTATATGACTGTCCTTATAAGTTAAGGGTAAGGCATGTATATCGTTTTGTTTGTTTATTTTGTTTATCTGACTTATAGTTATTTAAATATGTTTATAAGTGAATTTGTAAATAGTTTGTAAATGGGCATCAATGAGTGGTTTGAGTGAAGGGGGGGGGGGTGTAAGGTGGGAGGCTGGTCAGGTTAATTTTCTCTTTTGAAATGTTCTTTGTATAGTTTTTGTTATCCAACTATCTAACCGACAAATTTAATAAAATGATTTGCCTGTCACATCTGCAGCTCAGGCCGCAGGGGTCCTTGAGCATCAATAAAAGTGAACTTGTCCCACCAGAATCTAAGAGCTGGATTAACTGAATTGATTTTCACTGTCAGGTGTTCAGGAATTTCTGCACCACCAAATTCAGCACATGCGCCAGGCAAGGGATGTGTGTCAAACCAGCTAGGCCCAGAGCTGCTACGAGATTTCGCCCATTATCGCACACCACCAGGCCGGGCTTGAGGCTCAGTGGCACCAACCACTCATCTGTCTGTTGTTCCATGCCCGTCCACAGCTCATGCACGGTGAGTGGATGAGGAGGTGGTAGAGGAGGAGGAAGCGGAGTAGGAGGCAACAGGAGGCAAAGAGAAATGCCCTGCAATTCTCGGGGCCAGAAGGACATGCGTCAAACTGCTATCCGCCTCTGAAAAAGCCGCCACTACATTTACTCAGTGTGCTGATAGGGAGATATAACTTCCCTGCCCGTGCTTACTGGTCCACGTATTGGTGGTTATGTGAACCTTGCCACAGATGACGTTGCGCAGTGCACACCTGATTTTGTCCGCCACTTGGTTGTGCAGGGAGGGGACACCTCGCCTGTAAAAGTAGTGGCGGCTGGGAACCACGTACTGTGGAAATGTCACCGCCATAAGTTTTTTAAAAGTATCCATCCATCTCCACCAGACAGAATGACAGCATTTCAAAGGACCAGGAATTTTTAAATTCTTGCATTCAGGGCCAGGGATCGCAGGTGGGTAGGGGGGCACTTCCTCTTTCTATATCCCTTTCTCTCCAGTGTTTGAGAAATGGACAGCTGAACCCATCCATGGGATAGTGTGGAGATGCTTGGTGATGGTGAAAGATGTGGTGGCGTTGCTGCCACATCCTCTGTTTGCGGGGTGGCAGGTGCCACTGTCACTCACTTGTGCTCAGGTTTAGAACGTTTATTTTTAATTTTTATGTATTTTATGTTATTTTAAGTTATTTCCCTATCCACATTTGTTTGCATAGGCACTTGTCCTACTCTTACCACCATTTTGCTTCATTTTCCAGCCCTCTATCCCTTTCAAAGACTTTTTTAGAGCCATTTCAGTGCCCCAAAGTTCGGGTCTCCATTGACTTCAATGGGGTTCGGGGTCAAGTTCAGGTCAAGTTCGGGGCCCAAACTTGAACTTTGAGTCGGATTTTGGCCAAACCCGGCAAACCCGAACTTCGAGGTGTTCGCTCAACTCTAGAGATCAAATATGCTCCAATTGGCCTAAAATTGTTATATGACACTCTGAGGTTTCTTATGACTCTTTAAGTCTTAAGACTTTTTAATCTCTTTAAAAAGTTTTATGAATGTTTGCTCTTTCTTTCCTGCCCCTTCTTTTAAGCTCTTAAACGCAATGACATCAATAGCAAAGTGAAACTTGCACATAGAGCTATGGGTAAATGCATGGATGACAGTCTTAGCAAACAGCATTTTTAAAAACACACTGCTCTGTTAAATGTTTTATGCTTTTTCATATTAGAAACATTGCAAAAATAGTCACTTGTTGGGGACAGATGGGCAAGCAACCAAAACTCATGCCCCTGTTTATACACACACGTGTAACATGGGTATAGGAACATTATTTGAACTACACTGTGTAATGTAGTAATGTGTTCACTAACACGAATATAAGTACAATATTTGTAGTTAATGTAATTGAACTGCACTTTCTGATGCAATAATATGTTCACTGAAATAGGTATCAGAATGCAATTTTTGCAGTAAAATGTATTTAAACTACACAGTATCTTGTAGTAATGCTTTCTCTAACACTGGTGTAAGGCTACGGCATACGGCTTAGTCGTGATTTGGTCATGATGCAGTTAGGAACTGCAGGGTCTTATTTTCCATTAGAGCTTAATGTGGAAGCAGGTTCCTGAGATAGACCTGGCACTTTCAAAGTTCTGATGACTGCACCTGACTGACCACATGCAAGAGACATCCTGCTGCTTGTAGCTGCTGGCTGCATCCGTTATACAGTTGAGTAGACACTTGCAGAATATGTTTTACCATAGGCGTCATTATTTGAAGTAAATCAAAATGCTAAAGAACCAGGAAAATTCACAGTTCAAACAACAATGGCAGAATAAAAAAATGCACCCTAAATGCATGATTATGCATGTGGTAACTGACTGCATGCATTTCCCAACCGCATCACAACTAGTGAGGAGCACGAATATTCAAATAACAAATTTTAATATGTCGCCACTTCAATAATTCACAAATATTTAGAATATATTGCTATATATTTGTTTTTCAAATTTTCGGCATTTTTCATCATCCATCTGAAGTGAACACTGGACAGTATACATGATTCCTCCTTGCTTAGGGTGTCTGGTTCCCAAAAAAAAACAGTTCTTATCTGTCCGGGCTCCCTAGGATTTCAGCCCGCTCCAGTCAGTGCCCATTGCCATGCACATGGAGCTTTCCCATCACCATGGGAACGCCTCGGAGTTAGAATATACCGTCGGATCTGAGTTTTTACGGTCTCACAACAGCTAATAGTGTTGTCATAAGACTATGAAACCAATAGAGGGCCCTGTTCATAACTCATAGTAACAGTAACTGATAACTTGCAATTTTTGTGGTAAGATGTTTTTAAACTGCATGGTCAGATTACCATTGACTAACATCAGCATAAGAATGCAATTTTTGCTGTTAAATGCCTTCTTATAGTTTCTCTATCACACTACATTAGTGGCTTGTGTCTGTAATTGCTTTATCTCAGAGTTCTACAAGAGATCCTTCCAGGTCAAAAGCTGAAGACAGCCTCCAGCATATGTGCCAATCAGGGCAAGCCCTCACCCCCACTTCCTTCCAGTGTCATGTGATCCTCCATCTTCTTCCTTCATGATTTTCCCCACCAATTTTCACAGTTTTTATGTAATTTGTGCAAAGTCAATTGCAAAAACACATTGCCACTTTGACATATGTTTTAATTAAGTCAATATTGGCATTATCACTGGAGCAATGATATCAGTAATACAGTAGTCTGCAGGGACCATACTGCCTTCCATATACCTGAGTAGTGAACACATGAAAATTTACAAGATAAACAAGCTGCTAGAGCTTTGAACTAAAATAGGATTAGCAAAGCTTCGCTGTACACTATAACAGATTTATGGTTTGTTGAAATCGTACATTATCATTGCAGCTCAAAGTCACTTTGACCACTGGGTTAACATAATTGATTGCCTTGTAAATTCCTTTTTGGGAATGCTGCACCAGCTGGTACTAGTCCAGCTCCATAAACCATACCTAATGTAATGTCTGCCTTTGCAATGTATCAGTGAGCAGCCACTGTGCTGTTTAACAATTCACCTCGCTCTGGACTGGCTCAAGACATTTTTCCAGGGTATCCGCCAAGTTTTTCACTGCAATGGAGCAGACAAATCTAACATCAAAGTGATCTAGAATAGGTCAGAAGTGAATTAGAAACTAATTTCAGATGTCAAAGTTAAGCATCCAGATTAACCAAAATAGGAGAATAAAAACAGCACAAAGGAAGACAATGTAAGTGAACCATATGTGGTATAACTAAAGATATAATTTATATCGCACATTTACACAGATTATGTCATTCTTATTCTGTGACAACATAAAACTTGTATCTAACAACCCCTGTTCAATTATTTTTATAGCATTAATATGGTCATGCCTGTTATAGTTGTTGCCGTTTTGGGTGTTTTTATTATGTCTTTACTCTATCAACTAATGCAATTTGAATTCTCCTTCCTTCTACAGCATCTCACAAAAGTGAGCCCATCCCTCACATTTTTGTAAATATTTTATTATATCTTTTCATGGGACAACACTGAAAATATGAAACTTTGATACTATGTAAAATAGTCAGTGTACAGCTTGTATTAAAGTGTAAATCTGGTGTACCCTCAAACTAACTCAACACACAGCCATTAATGTCTAAACTGTGGGAAACAAAAATGAGTACACCCGTAAGTGAAAATGGGCAATTGTGCCCAATTAGCCATTTTCCCTTCCCAGTGTCATGGGACTCGTTAGTGTTACACGGTCTCAGGTGTGAATAGTGAGCAGGTGTGTTAAATTTGCTGTTATCGCTCTCACATTCCCTCATACTAGTCACTGGAAGTTCAACATGGCACCTCATGGCAAAGAACTCTCTGAGGATTTGAAAAAAATGAATTGTTGCTCTACATAAAGATAGCCTAGGCTATAAGAAGATTGTCAACACCCTGAAACTGAGCTGCAGCATGGTGACCAAGACCATAGAGCGGTTTAACAAGACAGGTTCCACTCAAAACAGGCAGCCTGTCAGTGCTCAGACCAAACGCTGCACACTGCATCAAATTGGTCCGCATGGCTCCCAGAAGGAAGCCTCTTCTAAAGATGATGCACAGGAAAGCCCACAAACAGTTTGCTGAAGACAAGCAGACTAAGGACATGGATTACTGGAACCATGTCCTGTGGTCTCATGAGACCAAGATAAACTTATTTGGTTAAGATGGTGTCAAGTGTGTGTGGCGGTGAGGAGTGCAAAGACAAGTGTGTCTTGCCTACAGTCAAGGTGGTGGGAGTGTCATGGTTTGGGGCTGCATGAGTGCTGCTGGCTGTGGGCAGCTAGAGTTCATTGAGGGAACCATTAATGCTAACATGTACTGTGACATATTGATGCAGAGCATGATCCCCATGATCCCCATCCTTCAGAAACTGGGCAGCAGTGCAGTATTCCAACATGTTAACAACAACTCATACAGTCAATAAAGGAAAACAGCCCTTGTTTATAAGGGTTGTACTGTGACGTGTTACCATAATTTAGCTACAGTTTTTATAAAGAGTCTGAAGCAAGGGGTAGAGACAGAAAAAAAAGTGAGCTTGGCGCAATGCAACCTTCAATCTAAGGTAGTTTTTGTAACTACAATACTTTATTTGTACACAAACTATGCAGGAGCATAGGTGAGCTGCTTTCCTTTCTGGCTAATGAGTCTGTCTTTACGGTCCTGTATATGAGCTCTTCTCTTGTTTGTATTTAGTGTTCAATCCGAAGTCGATTTGTTCAAACACTATGATTTTAATGCTGTCTCTGTACAGCATTAAAATGTTTTGGCTCAAGGTGGAGCCAAACTTCAATTCACCCGAAGTCGCGCAAGACTTTGGTGAATTAATTCCTTGGTACCTAACCCAACTTCAGATTCCTAATTTTCAATGTTTTTAAAGATGCAGAAATGAATACTGAATTAATTCACCGAAGTCTCCCGCAACATTGGGTGAAACGAATTTTGCCTACAAGGAGGCACTTAAAACAGAAATAAACTGATAATAACTGATTATAGGACGCGCACACCTCATTTAGACCCAATATAGATATAAGAATTTATTATGCTCACAATAGAACCATACAGAAATAACATTAATAAAATATATAAAAAGGTAAAAATGAAAATAAAATGTGCACACAAGGAGCACTAATACATGACTACATATATCCAGTTAAAGGGGTTGTCCAAGTTATATTTATTGATGACCTATCCTCAGGATAGGTCATCAATATCAGATCGGCGGGGGTCCGACACCCGGCACCCCCGCCGATCAGCTGTTTGAAGAGAAGGCGAGCGCCGTGCCAGCGCTGCCTCCTCTTCATTGTTTACCTACTCGCCGTTGCATCTGCAGCGGTGAGCAGGTGTAATTACACCCAAGCCGTTCCATTCATTTCAATGGGACGGCTCGTTTCTATACAAGTGTATACTACAGAGCCGTCCCATTGAAATGAATGAGGAGAAACTATGTGATCGCTCCGATTATACTACACAATGCTGAGTATAGAATGATGAACTTTGGACATATGGTTGTCATTTTATAATTCTAGCGATCAATTGAAAACTACAGCATTATCTCTTCACAATATATCAGGATTTGTGCAATCAAGCAATATTAACTGGATATATGTAGTAATGTATTAGTGCTCCTTGTGTGCACATTTTATTTTCATTTTTACCTTTTTATATATTTTATTAATGTTATTTCTGTATGGCTCTATTGTGAGCATAATAAATTATTACATCTACAGGGAGTGCAGAATTATTAGGCAAGTTGAATTTTTGAGGATTAATTTTATTATTGAACAACAACCATGTTCTCAATGAACCCAAAAAACTCATTAATATCAAAGCTGAATATTTTTGGAAGTAGTTTTTAGTTTGTTTTTAGTTTTAGCTATTTTAGGGGGATATCTGTGTGTGCAGGTGACTATTACTGTGCATAATTATTAGGCAACTTAACAAAAAACAAATATGTACCCATTTCAAATATTTATTTTTACCAGTGAAACCAATATAACATCTCAACATTCACAAATATACATTTCTGACATTCAAAAACAAAACAAAAACAAATCAGTGACCAATATAGCCACCTTTCTTTGCAAGGACACTCAAAAGCCTGCCATCCATGGATTCTGTCAGTGTTTTGATCTGTTCACCATCAACATTGCGTGCAGCAGCAACCACAGCCTCCCAGACACTGTTCAGAGAGGTGTACTGTTTTCCCTCCTTGTAAATCTCACATTTGATGATGGACCACAGGTTCTCAATGGGGTTCAGATCAGGTGAACAAGGAGGCCATGTCATTAGATTTTCTTCTTTTATACCCTTTCTTGCCAGCCACGCTGTGGAGTACTTGGACGCGTGTGATGGAGCATTGTCCTGCATGAAAATCATGTTTTTCTTGAAGGATGCAGACTTCTTCCTGTACCACTGCTTGAAGAAGGTGTCTTCCAGAAACTGGCAGTAGGACTGGGAGTTGAGCTTGACTCCATCCTCAACCCGAAAAGTCCCCACAAGCTCATCTTTGATGATACCAGCCCAAACCAGTACTCCACCTCCACCTTGCTGGCGTCTGAGTCTGACTGGAGCTCTCTGCCCTTTACCAATCCAGCCACGGGCCCATCCATCTGGCCCATCAAGACTCACTCTCATTTCATCAGTCCATAAAACCTTAGAAAAATCAGTCTTGAGATATTTCTTGGCCCAGTCTTGACATTTCAGCTTGTGTGTCTTGTTCAGTGGTGGTCGTCTTTCAGCCTTTTTTACCTTGGCCATGTCTCTGAGTATTGCACACCTTGTGCTTTTGGGCACTCCAGTGATGTTGCAGCTCTGAAATATGGCCAAACTGGTGGCAAGTGGCATCTTGGCAGCTGCACGCTTGACTTTTCTCATTTCATGGGCAGTTATTTTGCGCCTTGGTTTTTCCACACGCTTCTTGCGACCCTGTTGACTATTTTGAATGAAACGCTTGATTTTTCGATGATCACGCTTCAGAAGCTTTGCAATTTTAGTGCTGCATCCCTCTGCAAGATATCTCACTATTTTTGACTTTTCTGAGCCTGTCAAGTCCTTCTTTTGACCCATTTTGCCAAAGGAAAGGAAGTTGCCTAATAATTATGCACACCTGATATAGGGTGTTGATGTCATTAGACCACACCCCTTCTCATTACAGAGATGCACATCACCTAATATGCTTAATTGGTAGTAGGCTTTCGAGCCTATACAGCTTGGAGTAAGACAACATGCATAAAGAGGATGATGTGGTCAAAATACTCATTTGCCTAATAATTCTGCACTCCCTGTATATTGGGTCTAAATGAGGTGCTCGTCCTATAATCAGTTATTATCAGTTTTTTTCTATTTACTGGGTAAGGTGAGACCCATTTTAGGACTGAGCACCTGTTACATACCTACCTGTAGTGAGCCACCCTACACTTTTGTTTCACTTAAAACAGAAGTGTCTGAACAAATCGACTTCGGATCTCTGATCAGAAGATCAATTTGCTGAAGCCTATTTGTATTTTGTATGTACAGGGAGTCTGAAGTAGTCTTAGACACACCTCATGTCTCATGATTGGTTCAGGCTGTAGCTCTACTGCTTCAGATTGCTCTGTATACAGTCACAATGTCAATAGGAAGTAAGACCACGGAGAGCTGATTTCTATTACAGTAAGGGCAGAACTATTACAAAGTACAGACTACTAAAGCATCAATGAGATAAATATGGGCTTCAGGTATTTACTTCCCACACTGGGTCAAATATGCCTTACGGTCATTTTTAAGAAGCACTCCCACAAAAATGTTTAATCTCTGACCTGTTAGAAAGGTACATAATGTAAACTGTATTGAAGGTAATCACTGTATTTGTTTACACTGCCGGGCCCTGTCATTAAAAAAATATAATAAGATACAAAGAAAAAAACAAATTCCCAGGCCAGCTGAAATCGTTGTACACACAACTATAGATATTATATGTCAAATTAACCGACACAAAATAGAGAACCCTTTTTAATAACTTATTTTGGTGTCAGTTTGCATATTTAAAGAAAACAAAATCACTAAAAAAAAAATATAATAAATGTGATACATATAAAATGTTACACAATTTATTTTGGTAGTTTATCAAATAAGAAAAGTTACAACCTTTAAGCCACCACATGTTCTACAAATGTAGCAGAGTTAACAGTCACACTTGGCGAGTTATCACATCTAGTTAATGACTGCGTCTGCTAACTCTGCTAAGTCTGTAAATCACAAAATGGTGTCCAGTCATTAAGGAGTTAAGCTTCATTTACATAGGACTGGAAAATCCTTCTAAATATAGCAACCTGGCAGCTACCTTGTAATTGCCATAACTCGTATGTTCCAAAAGACATCATTTATATAAGATATAAATAATAAATATTAGAAAATCAAAGAAGCAGAGATTAAGGTTGATTATATATTAATCCTCAATATCTCATACTGTGCAGGATATTGTAAACAAACATACAGGACCGAGTGTCTCTTGCATACCGTGAAAAAGAGTATTTGACACTTGGAGTCAGTGCCTTGCCAAAACTGGTCTGATAATCATGCAGCTCTAGTGTTATCTACTTGGCTATGCTTGTGTTTACTGTACGTATTGTACACTTTATGGGCTGTTTTTAGACTTGATTATATAGAAGGCTAGCTTGTTTTCCCCCATTAAACAGATGTGTGTGTGTGAAACATGATTACTCCCATCTCATTCACCTCTGTAGTGTGCTTAGATGAACAAATAGAGGTCCAGGATCTTTAGAAAGTGAAGTCAGAATAGCTGTTAAGAGGTAAATGCCTAGCAAAAGCTGAATTAACTAACCTTTATGATGGTAATAAATTCTGTACATTGACTCCAGAACAGCTGTAGACGGAAAAGATATAGGTTATGTGATACCTATAAAGAGGAAACCCAGGTGTTCAGTAAGAGGAGCATGTCAGAGAATGGAAAATCACAGCTGTTCCGCTAAGTTGTTATTACCAAAACAGGGAGGAAAGACTGTATTGTGAATTATTTGAGGACATTGCTAATTTTGTGCAATTCAATTGGACATCTGGATATAACTATTTAAAATAGACAGTAAATGTAATTGAAGTACAGAACATTCCATTTCCTATCAAATATATTATATGCACTCATTGACAAAAGAAATAAAGCATCAAGTTGTTGAAATGAAATGAAACGTTATACAGTATGTGTGAAAGTAATGATAATATATGTAAGTGACTACAATATTAGAGCGAAGGGATAAATGTATTGGGGAAAACTGTACAGTTAAAAAGATGCTCTAATACCCTGCTGAGAAGCCTCTGTCCTGGATACAAGATACGTAGACAAACACGTTCTATATGGTATCAAGCCTCTGGCCTGGGTACAAGTTATGGAGACAAACACATTCTATATGGTATCAAGCCTCTGGCCTGGATACAAGATATGGAGACAAACATGTTCTATATGGTACAGTATCATGCATCTGTCCACAGATGTTGCAGCTGGGCCTATAGATCCTGCACACTTGTAGGCTGCCAAAGCTGGAGTCTCAGTTGGACCCATAAATGCTTAATTGGTGATACATCTGGCTACAGGCCAAGCCCAAGAATTGTTGCAATCTGGCAAAGACATTCCTGGGAAATCCTTGCTGTGTATGGATGAGCATTATCCTTCAGAAAAATGCCTGTTGGAAGCTCTGCCAACACCTGTGGCCACAGGATTTCCTGTGTTCCTCATATAACTATCAGGGGTGACCGACTGTCTTATATGCTCCCCACATTATTACACCTGCAGTTGAGGCAGTGTGTTGCTCCATAGCAAAGGCAGGATTGAAGATCTCACCACAAGAGATTGCATTCTTCACTAAAGACAATACAGTTCCAGTGCATAGCAGTCCAGGTTTCTCATTTATGACACTATTGCAAACCATGGTGATGGTGGCTGTCCGTCAGGTGGCTGGCAGGACATGTATTAGGCCCCATGACACCAAATTTCCTTCTGGTCCAGGCAGAGACAGGAGACAGGTTTGTGTAAGAATATGATGGACACCTATGTCTGCATGGTGGACAAGGAAACTGTGGGAGCTGCTTGTTGGTGGTTCAAACAATTCTTTCTAGTGGTGGTCTGTGTGGGCTATCCAGAGCCTGCTTGCCCTCACGTAACCACTGCTCCCAACACATCCTAACAGCTAGGTCAATTATGGATGGTGGTCAGTGTGATGAAATGCCCATCCTACTTCTCATTCCATTAATGTTCCCCCTCTCAAAGTCTTTCAGCTGTCTTTGAGTGCATCATAGAGGCCTATCTAGTAGTCAGAGATATCTATCCAGGAGGTACACTACCCAAAAGTGGCCTCTTAGACACTTTTTATAGGACAGTGGGGGAAGCAGTATTACCCCCTTTTGTGACAAGACCCAGTGTCTAATCAGACCACCCCTGTAATCATTTAGATATTTGCCTGAGGCATAACTGTTTGCTGAATTTTGCAGCTATCTGACATTTCTATCAGGGTGCATTATTTTTTGTCAATCTGTGTAAATGCCATAGAAAATAGAGCTGTAAACATCCACAGGTAATGTTTGCAGTGTGGGCGACTAAAACTTGTGCACATCTTTCTCATCACTGTCTAAACAGCCTAACCCAAGAAGAGAAAAGGAAATGACTCACTAAGTCCTTGCTAGGTGGCATGAACCCAATATTAAGCAGATGGAGACGCCATCTAAAACCTGCTCCAAACAGCGCTGTGTGAACTTGATATACGTAAGAATGCTTCACAAGAAAAACCTGCCAGTCATCGTCTAGAGGTAAGGGAGAGTGGGGACAGTGAACTTCATTGCACTCATCTCCCACGCAACACTGGTAAGTACTGTGCGGTTTTGCATGTCAGCACTGTCAAAGTACTGACTGCCAGCTCAGAAGTGACAGACCACTAAAATCAGTGGGTCTGTCACTACACTATGCTGCCCCCAGTGAGAGCAGGATAGTTCAGGTGACACGAACCCTTTAAAGATCTATACTGAAACAAATAATTTTGTGTTAACTGTTTCTAATCCTTGATTATATACTTTTCTATTTTTTTGACATGATTATAGGGGCGGCCATCTTTCCTGAACGGCTCCAGCAGCAGTTCCATGGATTTGCTTTCAGGGGAGAGTAAGAAAATGGCCTATTAACTTATATGGGAGAATGAGCATGCTATTCTACTGTAAAAGCATAAAAAATAAAAAGTAGCAAAAGATTCTGATTTTTTAAATGTATGTAAAGTCTATTACCAAGAAATTTACTGTTACACCAGGCACAACGCTTTGTTGGGATAGCTCAGCTGAATGTAAGGATAGCCTTCACTTAGGGCTCTTTCACATTTGCGCTTTTGCTTTCCGTCCTAGAGTTCCGTCCTCGGGCTCTAGGACAGAAAGATACTGATCAGGATGTATCCTAATGCATTCTGAATGGAAAGAAATCCGTTCAGGATGCATCAGAATGTCTTCCGTTCAGTATGTGAACGTTTTTTGGACGTTGACAAAACCGTAGCATGCTGCGGATTTGTCTCCGTCCAAAAATCCGGAAGACATGCAGTAACGCCGGATCCGGAATTAATGCCCATTGAAGTGCATTAATCCGGATCCGGCTGTCACTAACGTCGTTTCGGCGCATCGCCGGAACCGACGTTTAGCTTTTGTGAATGGTTACCATGGCAGCCAGGAAGCTAAAGTCCTGGTTGCCATGGTAAAGTGTAGTGGGGAGGCAGGGGAGAAGTATACTTACCGTCCGTGCAGCTCCCGAGTCCCGGGCGCTCCACAATGGCGTCAGAGCGCCCCATGAGCATGGATCACATGATCGCATGGATCACGTGATCCATGCGCGTGGGTCACTCTGACATCATTGTGGAGCGCCCCGGGAGCCGCACGGGCAGTAAGTATCTGCTCCCCTGGCTCCCCACTACTTACTATGGCAAACAGGACTTTAGTAGCGTCCTGGCTGCTATAGTACCACTGAAAGCATTTTGAAGACTGATCAGTCTTCAAATGCTTTCAGTTGTCTTGCGTTGTGATGGATCCGGCGGGAATTTCCAGCGATGGAAGTGCACGCCGGATCCACACAACGCAAGTGTGAAAGAGGCCTTAGCAATTTATTGCTTTGCCAGGTTCCTGCAATAGTGAGCTTGCCTGGCCCTGTCCATCAAGAACGAGAGGCAGGGGCTGGCAGGGAAAGCAAGAAGTGCAAGGGAGCATGAAGTAGCTTGGGCCTACCCTTGGTGCACTAAACTGCTCATTTGCATATGGATTAAGAGTCCTTTTTTCCAGAATGAAGCAATGGATCACTAACTAAAAGTTATAATTACATTCAATTAAGGCTACTTTCACACTTACACTTTCCCTTTCCGTCATAGGGTGTCAATAGCGGGGGAAAACTCTTCCGTTTTGTCCCCATTCATTGTCAATGGGTCAAAACTGAACTGAATGAAATGGAATGCACCAGAATACATTTCGTTCCGTTTGCTTGCGCTCCCATCGCGGACAGAATAACGCTGCAGGCAGTGTTAGCTAGTCCTAAAAGACATTGGGGGAGATTTATCAAACTGGTGTCAAGTAGAACTGGCTCAGTTGCCCATAGCAACTAATTAGTTTCCATCTTTAATTTTTCACAGCTCCTTGAAAGGTGAAATCTGATTGGTTGCTATGAGCAACTAAGTCAGTTCTACTTTAAATCAGTTTGATAAATCTCGCCCATTCCGCCTGTTTTAACAGTAAATTTCCCATTGACACATTCCTTTTAAGCATATGAGACATGCATTATAAATCGATTTTATTAGATATTTGGGCAATTTTTGATCCCATATTCAAATCAAATTTACAGATGGCAATAGCTTAGCCTGGCACTTGTTTGGAAAAGCTAAATGAAGAAAATTAAGCAACTGCTTATACTGTAAATAATCTGCAAAATGCCCATATATTTAACATATATAAACTATCCCCATGACATTCCCAGTGGCAGTTTCTCATGAGAAAAGATGATATGGACATCTGCTTTACAAGACTGTGTGGAATTTACTATGAAGTTATAAGTATATGAAATACGTATGGAATTTATCTTTCAGTTCCTATAGATATTACAATAATTTCATTATGTGGAATTCACTTGCTAATACTAATATTTCATAGTTTTGAACGTAAAGCTCTATGGTTAAATTGTAAACAGGCCTTCTTTACAAGGTGGGGTTACAGATTTGTGTTGTACAGATCCATAATCTATGGACCTGTATTGCAAACCACCGTGCCTTGGATTGTAAAAGTAGGCTCATGTCCTCTTATAAGAAATCCACGTAAAAAGAAATTCTAACATATCTTATTGTGTGTCGTTTTTCTTACGTATTCTCCCCAGAAGCTTTTCTTTTAAGGTTGAATACTGTTCAATAAATATGACCCATAGGATCACCTTAAATGGTCCGTTCATAAGCTATTAAAGGGACTCCGTCACTAGTTTTATTGTGTCTTAACTAAGGGCAACATAGAAAACTAGTGACAGATCCGCTTAGCAAAATGCTGGGTCACTTTCTTTAATTAACTGTTGGGCTGTTTCGCCCTAATTTTGTATTAAACAGCTCAGGCGCATGCTGAACGACTGCTTATATTCATGAGCTCATGGCTCTTCCCGCCTACCTGCTGCTGATTCATATGGAAAAAAAACTGTCAATCAGAGGCAAGTGGGAAGGGAAAGTTAGGAGCTTGTGAATATGAGGACTTGTTCAGCATACACTCAATCTGTTAGGATTTAAAAGTGAGGGCAGCATAAAACTGGTGACAGATTGCCTTTTAAAGGGGTTTTCCAGTTACACAAAAAAATAAAATAAACAAAAACTAACACCAGAAGTCAACCTTACTGCACTATATAGAGTAAGTCTGATGATGATGTTCTGAATGCATTCTGACTCCATCAGCATAATTGCAATCTGTGACCTGCACCCTGTGTTTACATTCCAGTTCAAGACTCACGTGTAGGGTCTGTAACATCAATTATCTCGCCCTCCCAGCTGGAACATCACAGATGAAGGTATGTTGGATATGAGTTGGCGGCGGGACCCCCTTCCTGCACATATACTCTTTCGAAAGAAATTATTTAACAGGTCTGCATCAGGACTTGAACTACAGGCCTTCTGTATTTCAGGGAGTAACCATTACACTACAGACCTGATCTGTTGGATGGGCTGAATTTACTGTGCTTTAACCTCTTCCTGACCAGCACGGCACTGCGGGAATTGACTTCCCGATTAGCAGCGTAGTACTACTACCGGCTGTTCCCGTTAGCCAGACCCCTGCTGTAAAACACTGATGCCGGCGCATTAACCCTCACTATGCTGTGGTCCTCGATGATCACGGCATAGGGGAGGGAGCTCCCTCCCCTTCCCCATCGGGTCCCTGTGCTGCTGTGACGGGACCCGATGGCAGGGAAGGCAGCCCGATGCCTTCCAAAGGCATCGGGGCTGCCTTCCATGTAAGCCTGTGAGATCCAGCCCCCTGGATCTCACAGGCAGGAAGGCTGTAAGTGTATTACACTGATAATACATTTACAGCCAATGCATTACAATACAGAAGTATTATAATGAATTGTACAGGGGATCAGACCCAGAAAAATTGTGGAAAATAAAGGTTTAAATAAAGTTTTGCATAATAAAAAAAAATAAGTTTCAAGTAAACAAAAAAAGCGTTCTTTTACCATAATTAATAAAAAATTGTAAAAAAATAGGGAGAAAAAGTTTTTGACTGGCTCTATAACAATATCACATAACAATATCACATGATCCACCCTGTCAGATGAATGCAGTAAAAAACAAAAAAACAAACAGTGCTAAAACAGCCATTTTTGGTCACCTTCCTTAACAAAATTTGTAATACCAAGCCATCAAAAAGCCGTATTTAGCCCAAAATGGTACCAATCAAACCGCCATCTCATCCCACAAAAAATGAGACCCTACCGAAGACATTCGCCAGAAAAATAAAAAAAATTGGGCACTCACAAATTGGCAACACAAAAACAAGTTTTCAACACAAAAATGCATTTACTGTGTAAAACTTAACAAAAATAATAGACATGTTGGGTATCACCACGTCCGTAACAAACTGCTCTATCAAAATATCACATTATAATTTTTTTTAAACTAAGCCGAAACAGCCTTTTTTTTTACCTTGCCTCACAAAAAGTGTAATACCAAGCGATCAAAAAGTCTTATATCATAAACCCTAAAATGGGACCATTGAAAAGGTCACCTCATCCCACAAAAAATAAGCCCCCACATAAGACAATCACTCAAAAAATAAAAACCAATGGCACCCATAAAACCAATCCATCGAATTCTGTGCTGCAAAAAGCTGTATGGTGCTCCTTCCCTTTTGAATTCTGCTATGTGCCCCCCCAGCAGTTTACCACCACATCTGGGGTGTTGCTGTATTCAGGAGAAATGGGTAACAAATGGGGTGGTTTTTTTCCTGTTATCCCTTGTGAAAATGAAATATTTGGGTCTTAAGCAACATTTTATTGGAAGGAATGAAACTTTTCATTTTCATAGCAGGGTTTTCGAATTCCGTAAAACGCTTATGGGGTCAAAGTGTTCAGTACCCCCCTTAATATTTTCTTTGAAGGGTGTAATTTCTAAAATGGGGTCACTTTTTGAGGGTTTCCACTGTAGATGCACATCATGGTCTCTTCAAATACAGAATGGTGCCCAAAAACCATTCTAGCAAAATCTGCCACCAAAATCCATATGGCCTCCTTTCCTTCTGCCACGTGCCCATAGAGCTGTTTACCACCACATATGGGGTATTTTTGTAAACTGCAGAATTAGAGTAATGTATATTAAGGTTTGGTTTGCTGTTGACCCTTGCTGTGTTGCAAGAAAAAAATGATTAACATGAAAAAACTGCATTAAAAAAATGAAATATTGAAATTACCCCTCCATTTTTCTTTAATTCTTATGGAACACCTAAAGGGTTAACAAAGTTTGTAACATCAGTTTTGAATAATATGAGGGTTGTAGTTTTTAAAATTGGGTAATTTATGGGTGGTTTCCATTATGTAAGCCCCTCAAAATCACTTTTTAACTGAATCGGTGCTTAACCTGTCCCCGACCGCCGAACGCACGGATGCGTCCTGGCGGCGGCAGGTTTATTCCTCCTGGACGCATCCGTGCGTCATCTCGCGAGACGCGAGAAGACGCGCTACAGCATCCAGTGGAACGCACATGGAACGCACCGCTGGACTCGGGGGAGGTGAGTCACCAGCCTGCCAGCCAATGATCATCGCTGGCAGGCTGGTGATTTTTAAAATCACCTATAGAAAATGGTGATCTACAGTGTATTTACAAATAAATGTGTTTTATAAGGGATCTGTGCCATGTGCTGGGTCTTTTTCATCGGTTGGACCCAGCACAGAGCACAGATCCCAAGTAAGTGCACCAATCAGTACATATTAGGCCCTGATCACCCCCATCACCCTAATTAACCCCTTGATCACCCCCTGTCAGTACATAGTGAAAGTGAAAGAAGTGATCAGTGTCACTTTTGTGAACTGTCACTTTTTTTTCACTTGGATTGACTGTTGAGGCTTAGCTTAGTTTAGGCCCCTTTGTTAGGTAGTTAGCGTTAGCGCCCAGCCCACCGCACCGCAGTCACTGGATCGCTGTTTAGCGTAGCGCTAATCAGCATTTATACTTTTATAGTATCTGTAAGTGATCAGAACTGATCACAGTCAGATCTATATTAGTATTAGTGTCACTTTAGTTCGCCCTCCACCCCAAACGCAGTGTTTGCCCGATCAGACCTGATCGGTCGCCCACACCTGCGTTCACCCACGCTCGCCCACCGCAGTGACAAAAAAATTTTTTTTGTATCACTGCACAATCCTTCATAGCGCTGCGGCGATAAAAAAAATCAGTTTTGATATTTTTTATCAATCGCAGCGGCTTCTGTACTTCGCTACACTCCCATTTGTAAGACAGGCTTGCTTTTTTTCTTGGGTAGTCTCAGGGAATACCCCCTAAATTTAGACGCCCAAATGTCAAACAAGGGGTATTCCTCTGAAGAGGCCTACAGGATTCTGACCCAGTCGGATGAGGAATGGGAACCCTCATCTGACGAATCTAGCGGGTCAGAATACCAACCTGTAGAAAGCAGTGGCTCTCTGACTCAAAGTTCGGACGAGGAGGTTGAGGTCCCTGATAGCACCAGGCGTACCCGGCCCCGTGTCGCTAGACCGCAGTTAGCGCAGGATCCTCTTCAAGGGCAGCAGAGTGGGGCTGGCGCTGCCGGATTACGTGGTGAGGCATACACCAGCAGCGCAGCCCGTCCTGGACCTTCTACCAGCACTGCCGTAACACATGGTGAAGTAGCGAGCACCAGAAGGGCAGTTGAAGCTGGTATGGTGGCACGTGCAGTAATTCCCCCGTCGCAGCCACCGCGCAGACAGGCCCGTAGAGCCCCTAGAGTCCCTGAGGTGCTGGCAAATCCTGATTGGCAGTCCCCATCTTCAGCCGCACCATTAGTTCCCCCTTTCACCGCCCAGTCAGGAGTTCGGGTGGAGACGGCTCAAATCGGATCGGCACTAGGGTTTTTTGAGCTGTTCTTCACTGCGGAGCTCTTTGACTTAGTAGTGGCAGAAACAAACCGGTATGCCACACAATTTATTACCGCTAACCCGGGAAGCTTTTATGCCCAGCCTTTCCGGTGGAAACCAGTCCAAGTTTCCGAATTTAGAACTTTTTTGGGCCTTCTCCTCAACATGTTGCCATGTCCAGGACACGTTTTGAGACCATCCTGCGTTTCCTGCACTTTAGTGACAACACCACCTCCCGTCCCAGAGGCCACCCAGCTTTTGACCGGCTCCACAAAATTCGGCCCCTCATAGACCATTTCAACCAGAAATTTGCAGATTTGTATACCCCCGCACAAAACATCTGCGTAGACGAGTCCCTAATACATTTTACCGGGCGCCTTGGCTTCAAACAGTACATCCCAAGCAAGCGCGCCCGGTATGGGGTCAAATTGTATAAGCTCTGTGAAAGGGCCACAGGCTATACACACAAATTTCGGATCTATGAGGGAAAAGATCAGACCCTGGAGCCGGTCGGTTGCCCTGACTACCTGGGGAGCAGTGGGAAGACAGTCTGGGACTTGGTGTCACCCTTATTCGGCAAGGGGTACCATCTTTACGTGGACAACTTTTACACAAGTGTGGCCCTCTTCAAGCATTTGTTCCTAGAACGCATTGGCTGCTGTGGCACCGCGCGACCTAGTCGCCGGGGCTTCCCCAACGGCTCGTTACCACCCGACTTGCAAGGGGGCAGAGGGCTGCACTGTGTAAGGAAGAACTGCTCGCGGTGAAATGGAGAGACAAGCGTGACGTTACATGCTCTCCTCCATTCACGCAGACACGACAATTCAAATTGAACGGGCAACCAGTGTCGTTGAAAAGCCCTCTCCGTCCACGACTATAATCTCCACATGGGAGGGTGGACTTCAACGATCAGATGTTGGCCCCGTATTTAATTTCCCGATGCACCAGACGCTGGTATAAGAAGGTGTCTGTATATCTGATTCAATTGGCTGCCTATAATAGTTACGTTCTCTACAGTAAGGCTGGGAGAACAGGATCCTTCCTCAAATTTCAGGAAGAGATCATCGAGAACCTCCTGTATCCAGGAGGTTCCGTGGCCCCATCCACCAGTGTAGTTAGCCGTCTACACGAGCGGCACTTCCCAGTGCCGTTCCTGGTACCTCAACCCAACCGTCACCCCGAAAAATGTCGTGTCTGTAGCAGGAGTGGAATAAGGCGTGACACCCGTTATTTCTGTCCTGACTGTCCTGACCGCCCTGCCCTATGCCTAGGGAGTGTTTCCGAAGTACCACACCCAGGTACACTTAGGATAGGGAATGCACGACACAGGTAGTTTTTATAATCAGGCTCGAGGGTCTCTCAGGATACTAGGTTTTGAGAGACCCTAACACATAGGGTACGGTGCTGCTGTGCTACTGCAGAAGTGTGAAACGGTAGAAACGTCTCCTTTCACTTGGGATAAAGTGCATAATGTACTTCTCACCATCTCTGTGTGATTTACACTTTACACATTGTCCCATGGGAAAGGAGATGTTTCTGCAAGGAAAATAAAGAGTGATATGGTTAAAAAAGAAAAAAATTAAACAGGTAGCAAGAAAAATAAAATCTTGAGTTAGTTCAGGTTTTAAAAGTTCAGTTTTTTTCATGTTCAGGTTTTATTCATGTTTTATAAAGTTTGCAACGTTCAAGTCATGTGCCTGCTGCCTGTTTTTCTTCTTTTTTTTTTTTCCCCTAACCACCCTTTATTTTCCAGGTATACCAACAGACCAACGGACCAACCGATGAAAACGCCGCAGCACTGATGTGCATTCTGAGAGAAGCATTGCGCTGCTGTCAGAAGACACGTGAAGTCGGTGTATGCGGCGCTGCAAGACGAGATTTCTCCTCTACAGGACAGGTATGTTTGCCCTGGCATTTGAGCTGAGGAGAGGTGTTGGAGTTCATATGCTTTGGCAAACACTTTGTATCAAAAATCTGGCAAAGATGTCTTCCTCCACACCGATCGATTGATCGATGTGAATGGAGAAATCACGCTTGCCAGGACATAGGAGCTGAGTGGGTATGGATGTTTGGGCGAGCCCCTATGTCCTGGCAATCGCCAGGCCCCTCTTTTTTTCTTGCATATTTTTGGCAGAGATTTTTTCATCCACATCGATCGATGCGAATGAGGAAATCTGTGCCGTTCATTTTTCTTTCAGCCCAGAGGCTGAACGGAAAAATCTCATTACCTGTATGCTCCATATAAGGAGAATCGCAGAAACTCCTAATGCTGGCCATACATGTAATGATTATGGAGACCCTCAAATGCCAAGGCAGTACAAACGCCTCAATAAATGACACCATTTTGGAAAGAAGACACCCAAGGTATTCGCTGAGGGGCATATTGAGTCCATGAAAGATTGAATTTTTGTCATAAGTTAGCGGAAAGGGAGACTTTGTGAGAAAAAACAAAAAATCAATTTCCACTAACTTGTGCCAAAAAAAAAATTCCATGAACTCGCCATGCCCCTCACGGAATACCTTGGGGTGTCTTCTTTCCCAAATGGGGTCACATGTGGGGTATTTATACTGCCCTTGCATTTTAGGGGCCCTAAAGCGTGAGAAGAAAAATGCGAAAAATGCCCTCCTAAAAGGTACTCATTGAATTGGGCCCCTTTGCGCATCTTTGCTGCACAAAAGTGGCACACATTTGGTATCGCCGTACTCAGAAGAAGTAGGGCAATGTGTTTTGGGTGTATTTTACATATACCCATACTTTGTGTGAAAAATCTCTGTAAATCACAACTTTTCAATTTTTTATACAAAGTTGTCAATTTACAGAGATATTTCTCTCACCCAGTATGGGTATATGTACAAATACACCCCAAAACACATTGCCCTACTTCTCCGAGTACGGCGATACCAAATGTGTGACACTTTTGCAGCTTAGGTGCGCAAGGGCCCCAATTCCAATGAGTACCTTTAGATTTTCACAGGGCATTTTTACGCATTTGGATTCTCACGCTTTAGGGGCCCCTAAAATGCCAGGGCAGTACAATTACCTCACAAGTGACCCCATTTTGGAAAGAAGACACCCCAAGGTATTCTGTGAGGGGTATGGTGAGTTCATGTAAAAGTTTATTTTTTGTCACAAGTTAGTGGAATATGAGACTTTGTAAAAAAAAAAAAAAAAAAAATCCAATTTCCACTAACTTGTGCCAAAAAATAAAAACTTCCATGAACTCACTATGCCCCTCAGTGAATACCTTAGGGTGTCTTATTTCCGAAATGGGGTCACTTGTGTGGTATTTTTACTATCCTGGCATTTTAGGGGCACCTAAACGTCAGAAGCAGTTTGGAATCCAAATGCGTAAAAATGTTCTGTGAAATCCTGAAAGTACTCATTGGAATTTGGGCCCCTTTGCGCACCTTGGTTGAAAAAAAGTGGCACACATGTGGTATCTCCGTACTCGGGAGAAGTAGGGCAATGTGTTTTGTGTGTGTTTTGTTATCAGTGAAAAATGTCATTTTTTTGCAAAAAAATCGTTAATTTATGATTAATAGCAAAAAAAGTAAAAATGTCAGCAACAATGAAATAGCACCAAATGAAAGCTCTATTAGTGAGAAGAAAAGGAGGTAAAATTCATTTGGGTGGTAAGTTGCATGACGGAGCTACAAACAGTTAAAGTAGTGTAGCGCAGAATTGTAAAAAGTGGCCTGGTCATTAAGGGTGTTTAAGCTAGGGGGGCTTAAGTGGTTAAAAAGATGGTTTTGGAAATTTTGTTGAAAATTTTAAAAATTGCTGCTAAACGTTTAAGCCTTCTAACGTCCTAAACAAATAAAATGACATTTACAAAATGATGCCAACATAAAGCAGACACATGGGGAATGATGACTGATAACTATTTTCTGAGGCATTACTACCTGTCTTAAAGGTAGAGAAATTCAAATGTAAAAAATTGGGAATTGTTCCAAATTTTTGGCATATTTGGGATTTTTTATAAATAAAATAAAAATATATTGACTCAAATTTAGCACTGTTGTGATGTACAATGTGTCACGAGAAAACAGTCTCAGAATGGCCTAAGTAAAAGTGTTCCAAAGTTATTGCCACATAAAGTGACACATGTCGGATTTGCAAAAAAAATGGCCTGGGCAGGAAGGTGAAAACTGGCCCGGGATAGAAAGGGTTAAAATCCATTTTCTTCACAGGCAAAACACTAAATAAATAGTATACTGAATTGAAAGGAGGGACAATTGCACCATCTACCAATCACTATAAATATGTTGATTGTATTTATGATTACAGGGAAACTAAATACTGTTTTGGGATATCTCATACTGGATGTTGCAAAAACTTTAATGATTTTTGCTTATTTATTTATTTTTGTAACAATAGCTTTGCAGAAAATTGTAACCTTTACCCAAAAAAATCTGGAAAATAAAAATTCTATTTTTATGCCAAAACTTTTATTATAAAGATTATTTTATTGGTTTCAGTGGAATTTGAACCCCAGACCATCTGTACAGTTAACAGCTGTCTTACTGACCCCTCTACAAAAAACTGTGCTGTGAAGATAGGATCTTTCATGACTTATAGTTTTAAAGTTGTTTTAATTAAATATCACAAAACAGTATTTGGTATCCCTGTAAGCATAATGACCTGTGCAATATAGTGAACATATTATTTATGGTGATCCCTAAACAGGTCGCCTGTGTCACATGGTCTGTTATAGGTGGGGCTTGCAGCCTTATTCTACCTCACACTGCTTTAGTGATCCTACTATGGAGGTATGTGGGAGCCCCGCTGTGAGTTGGATTTGAGCACATATCAGACCTTGTTCACACACCATAGGTAGTCTAGTGGCAGGACCCATGGCCACGCTGAGATACCTTGATGGTGGTGCAAAAGGGCTCCGAAATGTTACTTACTGGAATATGTTGGCAAATGTCTCAGCTTTTAACATCAGCTTGAGGGATTAGCCAACATTGCTAGTTGCTTATCATTGTCGTGCACCTTTTTTTTTGGATTTATGATCACTAAACAGCATTAAAATCTGTGTGTGTGGGGGCATATGATTTGTCTGTAAGAAGCCCTGACATTTCTGATGGCAGCCCTGGATCCAAGCCTACTTGAAGCCCTGCTGGAAAAACTCTGCACTAAGACACAACATCATTGTTGACATCACATCTACAGAACAAGACCCAGGAGAACGAGCAGAACACCACCCTGAGAGGCATGTTCCCTAATGACATTGTGTCTATAGGGAAGAGCCTTACAACTTCTACACCCCCGATATAGATGTGATGTCAAGGAAGCAGCACAGTGGAGAATGTCATATGACCATGATGGAGTGTAGGAAAACAGGGCATTACAGATAAACAATCACTATTAGTAAGTGACAGTATGTGATGTTTCCTGTAAATTGATGCCGAAAATTGCAAAATCCGAATTCCACTTCAATATGTGGGGTAAAGATACTGCATGGTCTTGTCAAACGGATATTGAAAAATATCTATAGTAACTATGTGCATTGGCATGCTTGCAATGTATATTTAAACCCTCCATGACCTTCACCTTGCATGTATGGCAAAAGTCTGGTTTTGAAAGATGGTTCCCACTCCAGACTTCACAAATATCACACCCGGCAATAACGCTGATCACAGACATTTAACCCTCTTAGATGCAGTGACCACAGCATCTGGGGCGGCTTTCATGGTGATCAGGGGAGCCTTTTGTTCCTTGTGATAGCCTTGGCCCCTGTGAAGGATCTGAAACTACCACGGCAGTAGTTCTTATGGAGGTCTCGTGGTGTCAGGATTCCATAGGAACATAGCACAATTCCCGTAGGCTGCAATGGTAATTTATTGCAGTCTATGGGACAAGCTATCTAACAACTGCTTGTTAAAATTGTTAAAACAGTGTATGTATTATTTGGAGTAAGGAACATCAGGAAGACTCATTCACCAGGATTCAACAAGATTTATATAAAGAATGAATAATGTGATTTATTTTCAGTCTTTGTAAAAGATAATTAGTTACAAGAATAATTTAGGAAAATCTTCCAGTCTATTGTCTATATGTGAATGTGCTTAAAGTATCGTTGCTAAAGGGTAGAACTTCCTTTTCAGGCTCTATGTGTGTCTTCCATCTTTTTCAGAAGCAATCTCCAACAGAGTGAAAGTAAGAATACGACGACCCCTTTGTCTGTCTGTCATTTATAACATAGATATAGTGTGTCTTACATATGTATGTGTCCTTACATTGTCGTATATGGAAATTTCAAATATAGGTCTTGATATTCCCATACAGACCTTCCATTGCCCTTGTGTATTACTATAAATGGCGTCAGTGTGTAGTGTAATAAATCCATTACATTAAATATCAATTATATCACATTATTTAACAAATATCACTTAAACATGTGTAAAAAGTAATTTTTTAAATGTTAAAAAGGTTTAAAAATCCTGCCCTATAATAAAAATAAAAAACAATGAAAAACTAAAGATCATATGTACCACGACACGCTATTAAAATATAAACACATTTATCCCTTACAGTGAATGCTGCAATGTACACTGAATAAAAAGTTATCACAAAGGCACGCATGCCACAAATAAATATGCCCTCACACAGCTTCTTAGACATACGTGTCAAAAAGTATGGCGATGCAAATCCAATTTTTCCCCCAGTTTTTATTTTTTTTGTACATATTAAAGCACAAGAAAAACAATATGAATATAGTATCGCTGTAATCTTACTGACCCACAGAATGAAGGGAACAGATCAGTTTTACTGCATAAGGCATGCTATAAAAATAAAAGCCATAAAACTGTGGTTGAATTGCCAATAATTAATTAAAAGAATGGGGGGCACTCTCAATATCTTGGTAGAACAACAAATCCTAGCAGCTGTATCTTTGCAAATAGATTTTATTTCATTCTAATTTCCATATTATTCTAGAAAATGTCCCGTAACCAGGACACGTTTCGACATACATGCCTTTATCAACAGGTACATCCAACTGAAAATCACAGGCTATATATGCAACAAGTACCGCCCACAAGGACATCCAAACCCAAAGTGGGTGGTGTATACAACGATTTCAATCAAAAAACAAAAAAATAAACATAGGGTAGAGGTGAGTCCTTTCTATCTTGTAGATGAAAATAAAAACCTTTTACTTCAAAACTCTTACCAGTGTGAGGATGATGAAATGAAGAGCCTTTCATTATGTGCGAACATTGTAGAAATTGCAGGCAGGGGAACGTACCCATCTACGGCGTGGATAACCACTGTTGTCTTAGTATTTGTTTGGTTCTACCCAAATCCGCACTGACTAATTTATCCCAATAATTGGGATTCCGATTATTGCAAATCAAGGGGCGGGCTGTTGAACTCGTCCACCTGTGGGTATGCCTTACCTAACAGGTGCCAATGTTTTCTGACTATGTTGTCAATGCCTACATTGTATGGGTTGAATTTATGAATAAATACTATTCTGGACGTCTCACCCACTATTTGTGAACATTTAATATCAACCACTCCCTGTTTAGCTTCTGTAAGAACGGACAGGGGATAGCCCCTTTCTTTGAATCTTTCAGTCATCTCAGCCATTTTTATATCCCGTGTCACTGGATCAGAGACAATACGTCTCACTTGTTGATACTGCAATCTAGGAATGGCTTTCTTCAGGAATGGTGGATGAGCACTTTTAAAATGCAATTTACTATTCCTATCAGTCTCTGGATAGGAATAGTATAACTGGCATAATGTTCCTGAGATTGACTGAGAAGCTACGTTCTGATGTGGGTAATAGTTCAATCTATTAATATTTTAATGTTATGGAGATACAATTTGCATTAGTGATGTTAGTTGCATAAGCGGTACATTAGTCCAGTGATTTTGACTCCAACACTTGAAATATCTACTGCTCGCTAATGGATTTGGGTCCGGTATATAAATAAGCCGTATATGTTATTAGGACATTGTTCCTGAAGTTGTTGACGGTGATGAAGCAACATAGTGTGGTGCACAATTTTCAATAGCGGTGTTAATTGTATAAGCAGTATATTAGTCCAGTGTGTAAGCAGTATATTAGTCCCATGATTATATCTCCAACATAAATATCAGCTGCTGGCCGATGGATTAAGGTGCTGTGTATAAATAGGACATATGGATTGTTGTAATACCCCTCCTGAGAATATTGATGATGATATATGGAGAGTGTGGCCCATTAGCAATGTCTGCTATATTGCCAATATATCAATCCAAAGGGAATGTATCCAATACTTGAATTAATCTTTGATTACCGGTACATTTAGATCCGATGTACATTCAAATCGTATACATTGTTATTGCGTTACCCATCCTGGAGTTGTCAGTGGCGATGTAAGGCCGTTTCCCCACTATGCTCTTCCTGCTCGTAGCGTGGCGTCCCATGCAAGTGGGAGCTGCGGCAGTATATTTTCCTTCAGATGGATATGTAGAGGTTCAGGATGCTGAGCAGCTCGCTGTATAGGTGGATCGGGGCTGATACTTGAAATGATGTATGGTCCTTTAATGAGGACTGTTTGAATATATATGGTATAATTAAACTGCAGGAATACCAAACGTGTTTCGAAGCACAGGGCTTCTTCCTCAGTGGCCTGCAGTACATGGATTCGCTGAAACTTATAAAGGGAAATTGCATCATTTGTGGGAGGGTATCCCCAAAAAGTTGAAAATAACAGTGAAAACGTGAAATGGACTACTTTGGTCGTATAGAATGAAACACTTGTATCCTTGTTCATTGTAAGGCTCATAAATGTATAATTAACAGGACATACATAATACATCCATATGCATATAGTTAAACATATTCATTTATACAAGGGGTTACAGTCTATCACCCCCTTGGAACAAAGAAGTTAAAATATACTGTTGAGAATAACTAAAATATATATATACATATAATATAATAATTCCGGCAGCACTCGCTTTTATGGTTTATCAGGTGCACGCGTCTCACCCTTGACATCAGGCATGTATATCCATGAAAAATCAACGCAGCACTGTTCTTGTGAAAAAAAACGCAGTGTCTTTATTCACACATGTGACACAAAATAAGCAACGTTTCAATCCCCTTCCGGGATCCTTAAAAAGACAAAAGTTATGAATAGCAGCACTCCTTAGGATGCCGGGTGCAAATCACTGTAGGGTCCAGGAACAGGGGATCAGCAGGAAATAACAAAATAGAGCAGGCAGCACTCTGGACTTGTGTAGAAAATGTGGGATTTATTACCACCCAAACAACTGCAACGTTTCAGCTCGCCTCAATGGAGCCTTTATCAAGCAAAGTGTAGTGCTCAAGTGAACATTAAATAGTGGAAGCTCATAGTTAATAACTTAACAATCAATCGGTAACCAAAGTGATAAAATAGTACAAAAACAGTGTACAATTTTTTTTAACATGATCATGTGATACATTTAAATATAATGCGTGATCGGTATAAAAGTCAAGTTCATTGCGTAAAAAATAAGCTTTCTATAGCGAAAAGTTGATGATCCAATCTTAGGGCTGTAATCTTGTCCAAAAAATTACAAGTGCCCCTAATATAGGATCTGGTGTCAGTAGCATATGTGCGTAGCACACGATCTAAGAAAATTGCAATATGTGAAAAGATGGAATTAGTGCCTGACACAATTGGTCGGCCAGGCGGATTAGTCAGACTCTTGTGAATTTTGGTCAAAATATATATCAGGTGTACGTGGATGTTCAACAACCAAGAAATTGTAAAGTTCCCCATCAATAATATCCCGTTCATGTGCTGTATTCAATATGCCAGTAATCAACCTAGCTACATCAAACTTGGGATCTTGTTGTAACACTCTGTATACATTCTGATCTGCAAGTTGTCTCTTAATTTCATTGATATACCAAATAGTATCCATAACAACAACTGCACCACCTTTATCTGCGGGTTTAATGGTGAGGTTGTTGTTATGGCTCAATTCCTCTAATGCCCTAATATCACTGCTACACATATTAGGATGTATAAACCGCGTATCAGAGATGTTTTTTGTTAGTAAAAGTATCCAATGCAGATAAATTTATCTGTGGACTGAAGTCACTCCTGGAGTATAAGCCCAACTGTCCAAGGGTGAGTTCAGTATGTGGACCTGTTGTTGCTGGTACAGTAGGGGGCTGATCAGCATGCCAAATGCGTAACTTTTATTCGTAACCTATGATATTGTACACTGATATTATGGAGCATTATTTTATTTGGAGAAGTTTATTTGTCCTAGTTGTCCCTGATGATTTGCTCCTTTAGTGGTCGGCGTTTCTCTGTTGTTGCTGCGCTGGTTCTCTGGACTTAGAATGACCGACATCTCACTGGGTATGTTTCTGGGTGAGGATGCAATGCGGTTGTTCGGGTTACGGCACAGATGACTTTGTCATGTGATTCCGTTGACCCTGACACGCTTGCTCCATCCCCTGAGACATTTCCTTAGTGATGAGGTAAGGTTTGGCGACCTGCATCGCCAGGGAATTCAGGTGATGAAATCATGTGACGTCATGTGACCTGGTGACGGCTGGATGACGTGGACATTCACAACGTCGGTCTTTTATGCTTAGGAGCATGCGCAACAGCGGTGAGAGGACGCCAACCAATACCGGCATGTACCCATATCGGTGTGTAAGTTTATCTTATAATTAAGGCTCTCACTCAGGTGTAGAATAATTAGGTTAAGAGGGCTTGTGCACCTCGATGGACAAACGTTGATGTGAGCCCTTAGCAACGAATGAATAAATATGGACTACTAAGTATTTTACTTACATTCAATAAATGACCATAGCGCCACTTTCTGAAGGGCAATAAAAAGCACTATTCCATAAATTCATGGACAATATTATCAGCGGATTTTAGATACCATTTTTAACACTTATTTTTTGCTATTTTGTATTTGAGATTTTTATGATTTTTATTTTTACCTTCTAGTTGATCAACAATGACATCCTTTTAATTAATTCTTTGTTACATATTGCTTAATTGTTTATAACCTAAATAAATTTACAACAACTTTACATATTTTAGAGTTATTATATACAGCTCAAGATATTCAGAGTGACCCCCCATTTTTTTAATCAATTATTGTCAATTTTCCTTTAGCGACACAGGTTGCGGGGTAGAGCACCTAACGATAGTCTTTCAGGCTGGTGCAGCCACTGACCCACTTGCACATATGGTGGAATTGCATTTTATTCCCAATTGCACCCCATTTGGAATTTTTTTCCAGCTTCCCACTACATTGTATGCATTATTAAACGGTGTCATTAGAAAGTGCAACTTGTCCAGCAAAAAGCACTTATACAGCTTTGTGAATGGAAAAATTAAAAAGTTATGGCTCTAGGAAGGCAGAGAGTAAATATTGCAAATGTAAAAACAGAAGGAATTGATTACAAAATGACATTTATCAGAACATTAGTTATGAAATACTGAATCCCACACTAATATAACCCTAATCATCCATAACATTAAAACAATGAAAGGTGAAGTGAATAACATTGATTAGCTTGTGCCATTGGCGCCTGTCAAGGGTTGCAATATATTAGGCACCAAGTGAGCAATCTGTTCTTGACATTGATGTGTTGAAAGCATTAAAAATGTGGAAGCATATGAAACTTTGATAAATGCTGTATTGTTATGGCTAGATTTCTGTTGCAGTGGCAGGTCATTGGGAAGGCAGAATGTGACAGACTCTCTGCCTTTTGGATTTCACCACTATTCATTTGCCCACCTGGTTATTCATTGGATGCTCACTCTTCCCTTTTCTATATGGCCCCTGTAATGTATTTGGCTTTAAAACCATTTTTTTCTTCCTGGAGATGATTGGATCATATACAGTATCTGACCTAATTATCTCCCTGACCTACTTTTCTCCATGACCTAATTATCTCCCAGGCAGAGGGGAGGGATTGTGTGTCCTGTTTACATTGGTCTGTGTGTTTGTCACCCATTTTTCCATCAGGTCCAGATGGGAGGTCCCCTTGCATGGGGACTTGCATATAAGGCCTAGAGTAGCACCAATAAAGGCAGTTCATCTTCACCTTCAATACTGAATTCTGTCTCTTAGTGGAGGAAGCGCTATATCACAGTTCACTAGCTCTTATAAGAGCCGTTCCTGCTTCCCTCATGGATGACTCTGGAGTTCCTGCAGAAGCTCTCACCATTCGAAAAAGGACATCTCTGGTGGTGAAACCCTTCTGCTACTAAGGGGTATCGCTACACAGAAGTTAATACTATACCTAACAAAAGTGGTCCCAGGAAGGACAACTGATGAACCAGTAATAGGACCAATGCCACCCAAGGCTCACTCATGCACATGAGGGGTGAAGGCTAGCGGTCCTGGTACATGGGGAGCTACTGCATACTTACCAACATTTTAATTACTACATTTGGAGAATGTAAACCCCACCCAGAAATACCCAAATCCACTGGGAACACCCATTTATTTGCAGGACCTACATTAGCCCCATCCATTTCTCAGCCTGGTACTGTTTATCAAAATTCGGGACAGCTGGCAACTCTGCTACTATAGCACAGATTGATGAAAAAGTGTATGCTTTCTAAGATATGAAGATATCACAACATGAAGTGCTTGTTGCATATGAGGCTTCATAGCGGCAAACCGGTCAGAATACTAATGCTGACACCTGTCCACAATGAAAGAGCATACAATGAACACATGAGCATCAAAAACAGACCACAGCATAATAGGAAAAGGTGGCCTGAGATGATGAATCACATTTCAATTTATTATGTAGCCAGGAGCGTGTGCATCACTTAACTATGCAAAAGATGGCACCAAGATGCACTATATGAAGAAGGCAAGCTGGTGGAGGCAGTGTAAGGCTATGGACAATGTTCTGCTGGAAAACCCTTGGGTCCGGGCATTTAAGTGAATTTTACTTTAGTATGTACTACCTACCTAAATATTGTACAGATCAAGTAGTCTCCTTCATGGCAACAATATTCCCTATTGGCAGTGGCCTTTTTATTAAGCCAGAAGACACCCCCTGCCACATTGCAAATATTGTTCAAGAATGGTTTGAGGAACATGACAAAGATTTCTAGATGTTGACTTGGCCTCAAATTCCCCAGATCTAAATGCAATCCAGCATTTGTTGGATGTACATGGTACATAACGGCTTTATGCTGCTCCTATTTTGTGCAGATATCACAGAACATGATCATAGATTTTTGGTGTCCATACCTTGACAAGTCAGAGCTGTTTTAGTTGCAGAAGGGGACCTGCACACAATGTTACGCTTGAAACGTTTAATGTAATGGACTGTAATTTTGTTTTTGTTTTAAAGCGAACCTCCACATTTGGGTATGTTTTGGAAAAAGTTAAAGCTTAATGGTCTTTTTGGACAAAGTAAGAATTTAATAGTCTATTAAAGGTAAATTGATATATCAGCAAATTACATAACAATCTGCTTTCTCTTACTCTATTTAAATTCAGAGTACCTACAGCTGCTCAGAAAAAAAGTTTCAGAGCAGAGACATCTGCAATTCTTATGGAAGTATTTATAGTGAGTTATGAAATCCTTTAATGTGGAAAGTATTTGCAGTAGTGATTAAGCCTATACTACTGTATTATACATATTTATAATTTTCTTTAAAAAGTGATCATTAGAGACAGATGCTGTGAATTTATTATAAAACACTGGTCTTAATCTGAAGTGTACTGGAATAAGATGAACCAAATGTATTGGCCTGCAACAATGTATAAGCAGGTGGTATATGTCAAAGTAACATCCACATAAATACCAGGTTTCCCAACAAAACATTGCCAGAACATTACACTACTTCCATCTGCTTGCCTTCTTCCAATAATTCATCCTTGTGCCATCTGTTCTCCAGGTAAACAACACCCAAATCCCGTTGTCCATGTGATGTAAAAGAAAATGTAATTCATCAGTCCAGACCATCTACTTCCATTGCTCTATTAGCAGTTTGTTACAGTAGCTGTTTCATTGGCAGTCTAGTTTTCAGGCTCCATAAATAAGTAAGACTTAGTTGCCCATGACCCTATCACCAATTCACCAGTTTCTCTTCTTTCGGTCACTTTAGGTAGTTATCCAAGAGCTGTAACAAGATTCTGATATTTATTTATTTTACATAGGACTGGCATATTCTGCAGCACTTTACAAACATTAGCATAACGCTGTCCCCAATGGGGCTCTCAATCTAATTTCACCTATCAGCATGTCTTTGGCATGTGGGAGGAAACCAGAACAGTATTAAAAAAAGTGTGATTGATGCAGCTTAGAGCACATTTGTGGACCATGAGTTGGCCTTAGAACTGAGGTCTCTGAAGAGATAAGAACCAATGTGAGTATAGAACCTGTGTAGGGGCCAAGTGGAATTTGTGTCAGGAAATGCTGCTAATTTAAGTACAGAGACTGTCTGAGATATTGCCTGCATAATTACAAGACCACACATAGGATACTGTGGAAAGCTATGTATAAAATAGATAAGTAAGGATTAGAGTTGAGCAAACTTCTGTTTTAAGTTCGTTTTCCAAAGTTAGTGTTCGGGTTATCCAAGCATCCCGTTATGGATTCCGCTATCACGGACCATAACGGCATTTGGAATCCATAAGGGGATTCTTCTATGAACCTGAACCTTGGACAACACGGAGGACCTGGGGTGACGTCACCGTCATGTGATCAGTGCAGGGGGCGTGGCTCAGCACTGGATTAGATAAGAGGTGGTAGCCTACGACCTCTTATCCAATCCAGTACTGAGCCACGCCACCTGCACTGATCACATGACGGTGACGTCACCCCAGGTCCTTCACCACGTGTTCCAAATGTCGTTATGGTCCATGGTAGCGGATTCCATAGCATGATGCTTGGATAACCCGAACCCGAACTTTGGAAACAGAAGTTCGCTCAACTCTAGTAAGGATAGTTCACAAGTAGAGATGAGAAAAGTATTAAAAAATTCTATTCAGCTGTTTCAACAAATTTTACAAAAAAATTCGCTCACCTTTCTCATTTCTTTGTAAGTAGTGGGTGCAATAACAGGGAGTGGCAATTGTGCAGCTCCCCGTCATAGTATCCCTCAGATGTCACGCTTATACATGATCGCAGCATCTGATAGCAATAATCGGGTGTAAAATATAACAAAAAAAATAAAATCATACTTACCTCATCCATTTGCTCGCGACTGGCTGGCAACCGCTATCTTGATTGAAAATCTGGTGCAAAATCTGGCGCGGCCTATGAAGGTGTCATTACGTCGGCCGGCGTGGTGACGTCATACATCACTTCACCCAGGATTTTGTGCAAGATCTTTAATCAAGATGGCTCTGGCTGGCCCTGCAACTGTCATTCTCCGAGTCAGTACAATTACAGAGATACCACATATGTTTAGTTTTTCTTGCATTTTAATACAAAAAAAAATGGAAAACTTTGGAAAAAACTATTTGCGATTGCCTTTTTTAAATCATATTTTATTCTATTTTTTTGTGGGAGGTGAATCAACAAATAAAAAAAAGAGAATTGGCCATTTTGCCTTCTTTTCCATTCCGCCATTTGCTGTATAGGATCAATCTTAATAGTGCAGGCATTTTCAAATGCCGTAATGCCATGATTTTTAATTGTGTTTATGTATTTTTATTTAGATTTTTGGGAAAGAGGGTGATTTGAATTTTTATATATTTTTTTTATTTTTTAATAGGCGCAACCTGCTGGAAATTACTGAAGGCTGGTCTAGGGCCTTCATAGACTCCAGCCAGCCTTCACACACATCGACACCCCGCAATCGCATTTGCACGATGCTGATGGAAGACAGAGGGAGCCCGCTCCTTCTGTCACCACTTTACATGCGGCGGGCGTCACTCCTGTCGGCCTTGGCTGTTAGAGCAGACCCGTGGCAACCCAGCCTAAGGTCCCTTAGTGCCCGCCGTAAAAACACGTATCGGTGGTCACTTAGGGGTTAATAGTTCCCCTAGGGAACTTGAACAAGCAATCAGATTACTTTTCACTGTGTTCCTATGCTATGATCCTAGGCTCTCCATAGGAACTTATGTGCAGCAGCCTTGGATCATTCAAGAGGGCCGAGGCTACCACACACACACTATCCGGCTCCCAAAATCCTCGCTAAGGGGTGCTGATGCACAGCCAGGAGACAGCGCGCTCCCTGTCTTTTAACTCCCAGATGCCGTGGTCACATTTAACCATTGCATCTGAGGGGATAAATATGTGTAATTAACATTATTATCAATTGCATACATTAGCCTCAGGTGTCTGCTGTTTAAAAGCATCTTTAAATACCCAACCTCTAATGTATATATTAGATTGCTGTTGGATTTGAATGGTGAATGTATGTACCTAAAATACTACATTTTTTGGAAATGTCTGAGCACTTATTTTACCTAAAGAAAAGATATGTAGTAAACCTTAGACCAACATACACCAATGTAAATGGAATACATTTCCGTCAACTCTTGTTAAGTCACGTTTGGTCACTTTGGACACTGTTAGCTTGATCTGCTGCACTTGACAATGTCACATTAGTATATGGAACAACATACCAGCTAATGCTGACATGAAAGCTAATCATTAATAGTTCAATTCTACACATGAAACTCATTATTTTACATCTCCCATTAAATGTAAATGGCTATATTCCAGTTTTAGTGCCTATAAAGGAAAGGTTAAATGGTTCACACAGACAGACAATATAAACATAGCTTATATTAGGAAACATCTGGGCACCTGTTATTAGGCAATTATCATACTTATGAGTACAGTCACTGTAAGAGCGTGTTAGGCAGAGGGGAGAGCATGGTGCATGAGATGGAGAGGGCTTAGAAGACTAGAAGGAAACAGGTGAAACATTGCAGCGAACACAGTGCAGAAAGAAATACTAACTCTATCCATTATCTGACTACATAAATATTGTTAATTCCTCACCAAAAAATATTTGCTTTATAACCTTTTAGTTAGTCTTAATACATACTTTGGCCTACGTTACGTAGACAGATAAGAGACGCATAAATCTACAAGAGAATAAACTCTCCAGATGTTTCTAAGCTGCTACTGACTCTTGTCTCAGAGGAGAAACAATTTTATTTGATGTTTAAAAGGCTGTTTGTATGTGGAGATCTTTATACTACATTATAGTGTCCTGTCATCACAGGCATTAATTCCAATATGAGGTACAGTACTTACTAAAAGGGCTTAGCCAAGATTAGAGAAAAAAGGGTCTGCCTTTTTTCTGATAAATCAAGCCAATCTTGTCAACAGACTATATTGCAGATTCAAGTGAATGGGACTGTGTTGCAATTCCAGACATACCTTATGGTCAAGAGAGGTGCTGTTTCTGGAAAATGTACTCCTTCTTTTAAAGTGACCCTCCAGCATGTGAGCGCTAAACACATATATTAGCTATGTTGGTCTCTTAAACCCATCCTTGGCAATATTTTTACTGTTTTGCTCCACTTTAGGTGAATTTACTTACCTTCTGTCTTGCAGAGAGATGTTTGCTCCATCTCTTGGTCTGCTAAGTGGGTGGTGAGACTGCAGATTGGGAGCAAGATGAGGCAGTGTACTACATACCACCCACTTCATAGATGTCCCCATGGTATCCTGCTAAACATCCTGTCAGTGTTTTGCGAAGAGCTGAGAGGGAAAGATTTCAAGTTGAACACAGCGCTGAGGTGATTAGTGCTGTGCCTGGTACCTTGCGAAGGGCGAGGTTCAGGATACTGCTGCACTCACTAGGCCATGCAGTGAGTAGCCCGAATCATCCGGTAACCATGACAGTTGAAGAAGAGGAGCCATAAAATAGAACAAGTGAGAGTAAAAAGAAAAAGCCTAGAAGCTTGTTAACAAAAAAGAATAAACAATATAACATTATTGTGAGGAACAGGAGGGTCACTTTAACCTCATACAACAAATTTAAAGCATAAGAGATGTCATTTCAATGCTCTGTTTCCACCACTATACGGGACGGGCATGGGAAACACATCACTCAACTAACTTCTGCCTGGGACCACTTCTGTCTATTTCTGTTTTAATGTCCATGCATTGTACCTCTCCCTGCAGCACTGCAAGAGGTATTTCCTCAATTTGCTCTGTGTTCTGATGTTTGACTGAAGAGCTCATCAGCACTCCTATATACAGTATGTTGGGCTGTTTGTTACACCCCTTGCCTAAGCAATGGATGAATTTTTGTTTTACTTGCTTACTAGGCCCTACAAAGAACTATAATCAATTTTTCTGTCTGTGCACTGAGCTTTTCCTGTTTCCTGACTCTCTGCCACCTGACTTGACCCATGTCTGTTCCCCATACTAACCCTGAGCCACCAGTCTTGACCTCTGGGTTGTTTGCATGTACTCTGCCTGCCTTAACCTCTGCCTATCTCCTGACTACATGTATTGTCTGATCCCTTGGTGCTTTGCATCTGTGTCTCTGACTCCCGTGGGTCAGTAGAAAACTGCACTATTTCAAGAGATAGCGGCCTGTGGCTCTCCTGCAGTGAAGGCCAGAACCTTGTATAGGGTTTGAAGAGTGAAAACCAGGGGAACACCAGGATAACATTCTCCCGACTACCCTAAAGTCAAAAGGGTTGATTGGCACATTGGGTCCACACTCACTGCCCAAAACAAGAGATATCTTCAGAAGGACTGTAATTATTTTACATAGCACCAACATGGTCCACAGTGCTTTACAGACACGTTATCATTACTCGCTGCCTCATTGGGGCTTACAATCTAAAATCTTTATCCGTATGTCTTTGGAGTGTGTGAGGAAACTAAATTATCCACAAACACAGAGAGAACACACAAACTCCATGAAGCACAGCAAAAAGACAACAAGAAAAATAGTATGGTAGGGTGCCAGCAGCTGTGGGGGCGATCCACCCACCTTACTTACAAAAATGATAAACTCCACGGCACATCCAGAAGTAACAAAAATGTATTCACCAGACATACAGCAACGTTTCAGTCCACTCAGTGGGATCTTTCTCAAGCAAATGGTGATGACAAAATTGTGCTCACATATAGGGGCATATATACACACCCACAAATCAATCAATCAACAAAGGTAATTAATGTAAAACAGTATAAAAAGCATAAAAAGTCCATAGGTGTACATACAAAACTTTAGTATGCAAGTATAATAAATACAGTGAAAACATACATAAAATGAATTTATAATATGCAAATGTCCAAAGGCCCTAATACAAACAAAATTGCTAAAGTGTCATAATTATCTAATCACATACATCTGTGAAAACCCATGTGAACATAATTAACATCAATGATTGGCGAGGGGGGCAAGTTGTAAGTACTAACCAGCGTGGGAACATCTCGTTGTCTGAGCGTCTTCCAGTGTGGACTGCGCATGTCAGAAAACAGTGTCGAGTCACGTGACCACCAGACGTCAGCTTGTTGAGGTCACGTGACTCACTAGACACCATCAACGCCCGCCTCCAAAGGTCCTTGCAGCACAAAGATCCTGGAGGCTCACACATCATGTGACCACATGTATTGGTCACATGATCGGACAATTGCAAAGACAGACTGGATATATTATTATATAATAACCTCAAAAGAATAAAGATATTCAAAGCGCTGCGAGCAGATTGGAGTGGTGGACGATGGTTGCAGAAAGACATCCTGGATCATTGGGGCCAACCGGTGCCACGTCAACGATGATGATCCTGGTGTCACAGACAATCAAGTCCAACATCTTGTCAAGGAGTTTGGACATACGTGTCACCTGTGACTATATATAAAGGCAAAGGCTATAAGAAGAGCAACAGTCTAGCGGGATAATCATCTACTGATCTTGGGGGGCCCCGCACATGTGGTGTATGGTCCCCGGTCAATTTGCTCAGTGGGGATCAAACTGCATAACAGTAAGAGCACCACACAGCAAGACGCTCATCCCAATAGATATTAAAGGACCACACAATGCAAATAGTAACATGGGCCCACATGGACCCTTGAATGAAGCCTAGGTGAATGTACTATCTGCACTATGCCTCCACCCCCATTTTCTTCAACAGCATAGGAAAAAAAAATTGTTTAGGGAATCAAAAAAATACATTTTCATCCGCACATGTTTTATTTTGTGTAGGATGTTTGTGTGGTGCTTGTGGTTCGCGCCAGTATCCTCCATTGTATGCAATTTTTGCTGGGGATAGCCGTTCGCTGCGAACCACATCCGGAGGAACTGCCCCCCCAGTTAGAAACACGCCACAGTGTTTGGGGTTTGGAGCAGTCCCACCCATTTAGGCCACGTTTATTTCTGTGATTCTTTTTTTAATCAAAAAAATACCCCTACGCACAATGTATACAAACATGCCACAAATAAACAAAGCTCAAGTTGTCAACTTTGGACCCGTAATCTTGATAGGCTGTAGATGATCACATGCTGGTCAGACCACCCCCTCAAGCTCCACCTGCCAACTAAAAGAAAAAATAGAAAAAAAAAAAATTAGTATAACTTACAAGGAGCACTTAGAAAAAGGGATAAGGGAGAAGAAGGAAATTGAATGCCTCAAAAGGGTATTGGGGGGGGGGGAAGAGAAAGAAAGGGGGGGGTGGGGGATAGGGGGGGGGAAGGGGACGAGGAAAAGAGGGATATGGGGTCAATTCGTCAATTCTAGCAATACAACCATTAGGAACTTAGATCTAAGTTGAATTCGCAATGCAATTAATACAGGTTATAGTAATCGCATTGCGATTACAACTTAGATCTGAGTTCCTAATGGTTGTATTGCTAGAATTGACGAATATAACGAATATAGCGCTATATTCTCAATCTTCATTATATTCTATCAATACAACCATTAGGAACCCAGCTCTAAGTTAACTTCGCAATGCGATTAATACAGGTTATATTAATCGCATTGCGATTTCAACTACTAACACTGCAGCTTCAGAATGAATCTAAGATGGATGCCATCCTTGCTTTTTGATAGGAGGTGGGAGGGTCTGGGAGGGAGGGTATGCTGATTGGCTGGAATGTGTCTGCTGACTCTGAGGTACAGGGTCAAAGTTTGCTCAATGATAAAGTATAGGGGCGAACGCGAACATCGCATATGTTCACCCGCCGCGGCGGACGCAAACAAGCTATGTTCGCCGTCGAATAGTTCGGGACATCTCTATCCAGAATGTCTTTCTGCAACTTCCACCACTCCAATCTGCTCGCAGTGTTTTAAATATCTTTATTCTTTTTCAAAGAGGTGAATCACAACATAACCGTCTACACACATTTAAGATGCCTTGTTGGTTTATAATGTGTCACTATATAAAAAAGGCATATTTAAACCGCCACATTGAGGTTATTATAGCATAATATATCCAGTCTGTCTTTGCAATTGTCCGATCATGTGACCAATACATGTGGTCACATGATGTGTGAGCCTCCAGGATCATTTGCTGCATGTTAGTTTTTCACTTGTGCTGCAAGGACCATTGGAGGCGGGCGTTGATGGTGTCTAGTGAGTCCCGTGACCTGAGCCAGCTGACGTCTGGTGGTCACGTGACTCGACACTGTTGTCTGACATGCGCAGTCCACACTGGAAGACGCTTAGACAAACGAGATGTTCCCACGCTGGTTAGTACTTACAACTTGCCCCCCTCGCCAATCATTGATTTTAATTATGTTCACATGGGTTTTCACAGATGTATGTGATTAGATAATTATGACACTTTATGAATTTTGTCCGTATTAGGGCCTTTGGATATTTGCATATTATAAATTCATTTTATGTATGTTTTCACTGTATTTATTATACTTGCATACTAAAGTTTTGTATGTACACCTACGGACTTTTTATGCTTTTTATACTGTTTTACATTATTTACCTTTGTTGATTGATTTGTGGGTGTGTATATATATGCCCCTATATGTGAGCACAATTTTGTCATCACCATTTGCTTGAGAAAGATCCCACTGAGTGGATTGAAACATTGCTGTATGTCTGGTGAATACATTTTTGTTACTTTTGCTACTTCTGGATGTGTCGTGAAGTTTATCATTTTTGTATATAACACACCCAGATAGTAATGTTGGATTGCTGCAAAACTTAGCATGCAGATATGTAAATGATGTAAGTGATATGCATCTCAGTGTCCCTTATGGTCTATACGTTTATTGAACATTTTACAATTTGAAATATTCAATAAAAGAAAGATGATGGTGAACTACGTGCGGTTCGTGAGTATGAATTAAGAAGGTCACTTATCATATGCTATACCAAGGGATTAAAAGTGATCGCATGTTTGCTTATTGAACTTTTTCTGTGGTTTCGGTGGGAGTGGTGAAGTTTGCTGTGCAGAATGGATGATTACACAGGTGGAGATATTTTATTGAATTTACAGACTTTTAGAGGGACACACTGGATCGAGAGAAACAGGGTGGCTATTTCTATGAACTGCCAGCAACCTAAGCTGTTCTTACCTGGTTGCATGAAGGCACATAAACATGGCAAACAGGCTCCAGATAGTCTAGACAGACCAAACCAGCAGATATTATTATTTGATCCACCGACAAGCAAGAGCCGCTTCCATAGTTTCCCAGATACAAATGGCACCTTCATTATATACCCCTGTCTCTGACTGGATCATTTCCAGGCGCTTAGCAGAAGGAAATCTGGTGTCACAGGACCAGGGCCAGATTAAGGGTTGTAGGAGTAAGGAGTAGTCCATTCATGAAGCTTACTTACACCACATACTGGACAACATTTAGGAATTTTAAGTGTAGTGTGCACCACACTTGCTGACAAGCTAGCTCATGGGTGGGGAGATATAAACGAAGCACAACGCAATTTTTTTTCTAGGTGTAGACATGACCTTTTTTTGTGATAGTCCACCCCTTTCTTGTATGGCCCACCCCTTTCATGACATGTCCTCTGAGAGCTGTGCAGGGAATTTGCCAACTTCCCTGGGAGATCGAGAGGTCTCCCCTTTTTTAGTGAGCCTCCAGGAAGGTTCAGGGGAGTTGTCAAGTTTGTACTATAGATATAATAATATAATATAACATCTACATGCATACCTACTGTTGAGGAAGGGTTGAAATATATGCATATATATGTATATGCATGTGAACACATGCATGCATATGTAATATATATGCATATATATATAGGCACATTATGGGATGATGTGCGCAGATATGCCCAGCATCTGTTCACATCTGCCCTTAGTATTCCCAGGGGCTCATTGCTGCCCCTGTGGGAATGTGCCCCTTGTTGGCCCCTCTTATAGTAATGTCTCCTTATTGAGTAGCTGACGCTGCCTTGATTATGTCCCCTTTATCAGTGTGCTGCCTATTATATATATATATATATATATATATATATATATCCTATATATTCCCTCCTGTTCCATAGGCCCCATTTGTATGATGTCCCTTGGGTGACCTGAAACCAGGTGCATCAGTGTGAATGTGCCCCAAGCATTCACACTGATGCAATCTGGTTCAAGTTACCAGAATGACCGGACAAGGTCCGGTCATTCTGGTGAACACAAAGGTTTCAGATTCTAAAGAATCTGAAATCCTTTTGTGATAATTATCTTCAGCGCTGCTGGAGATAATTATGCATAATAGAGAGAGGGGAGAAACCTGCCCTCCCTCTATTATGTGCATTCCGGCAGCGCGATTACTATCGCGCTGTCCGGAATGCAAAGAGCTATAGGCGGGAGATCAAAGGACCTCCTGCCTGTCAGCAAGCACATGCGGCCCTGCGCGGGCTGGCGCAGTGACGTCATATCACCATGCCGGCCCACAAGTCCCTCACAGTGGTCACACTCGCGCGCCGCTGTGTGGGCGGGACGGCAGTGCGGGCTGCCGGACATAAATGTCCGGCAGGCCTTGCACTGGGGGAAGAAGCCGAGCCGCCCCCCCGCCAGAAGAATCATCCCCTAGACAGGACGAGCAACCCCTAGGAAACGAGCATAGACCTGGACAGGCTGAGTATACCCCACTACCCCACCAACGCTTGCCCCTTGCATTTATTAACCCTTTATACCCCACTACCCCACCAACGCTTGTATTAACCCTTTATACCCCACCACCCCACCAACGCTTTGCCCCTGCATAACCCTTTATACCCCACTACCCCACCAACGCTTTGCCCCTGCATTTATTAACCCCTTCTCTGCCAGACCCTATAATCGATCTGCTGCAGTCAGAGCAGCAGATCATTAACTCCTTCCCTGCCATTGTGTGACCCCCAGCCCCCCTGCTGTATCTCTGAGCCCCTCACCACTAACCCTTTTTATTGGCCCCATTAACCCCTTCCCTGATACTTTATCCCTTCATTATTTCAATCCATAGGGATAGTTTGATGTCAGGATTGGGCGGGCGGCTATAGTGTGTGTGTGTGTGTGTGTGTGTGACTTGTATTAGCTAGTTTGTGGGGTGGAATTTGGGATTGTGTGGTGTAGTTAGTACTGTATTTTAGTGCTGTGTATGTACTGTATTGTATGCGTCATTATTCACTGTAGGTAGTAATAAATATCGTGTGTTATTTGTACCTACTGTGTAGCGTGTACTTATTGGCGGTAGTTAATTAGTTAGGCGCATGCAGGTAGTAAGTGTTAGTGACCGTGTGTTGTGTTAGGCAATAGAAAGTACAGGTTAAGGTTATAAATAGGCGTGGTTATCTATAGAGAGCTTACGCCTATTTATGAATATTGATTAGTGATATTTGCATAAATATTAATAATTAATATTCCCCCTTTACACCTACTCACAAACAATCACTACATGCATAACTTGGTTATAAACCTACATAGACTTAACATGTGTGGACAGTGAATTCACTATGCATTGATAGAAGGGGAAAGAGATACAGTGTACACAGCAAAGTCTGCAGCATTTTCATATTTACACCCCTTAAATACAGGTTTTAGCATTAGGCTAGATTCCTAAGAGCTTTAGCACTTTCCATTGTTCTGCTCAGAACAGCGAAAATAATTACCAAAGATGTAGCATTTTTTACTGGACAATAAAATTTTGCATGCAGGCTTTTTATCTGGTCTTTTTGACAGAATCTGTGACTAAGGCCCTGACAATGCAGATGTGAACAGATAGTATCAAAGCAAAGTATAGCACCAGATCCAAGCTTAACACACAAATAAAGTGTAAAACCAAGATCACTACATAAATGCAACACTGGAACAAGCACAGTACATAAGGTAAATACAGCATCGAATCCAAGCTCACCACATAAATACAGCATTAGAATCAAGCCAAAAAGTCAAATACAGCACCAGAACTAAGCTCATAACATGAATACAATGCCAGAATTACATTTTGTTCATACAGTAAATACAGCCCCAGAACTAAGAATAGTACATATATACATCACAATACCAATATCATTCTCAGCTTAGCCTTTGCCATACAAGTTTTCACAGTGTGAAATTAAACCTCCTGGTACGGCCTGAACAAGGGTAAAGGTATGCTAGGAGTTGTTTCACAAAACAGAATTCTAGCACACATCATCAGATATAGATTATACTAGTGATTACAGCACTCATCATACACAGTCAGCGGTAGAATAAACATTTGCATTTAGTGACTTATAGGTGACATCTCCTCCAGAGTTTTTCTCCATCCAGTTCAGACCACCATAATAATATCCCTCAGTTCTGACACGGCTCTTAAGACTTTCCACGGCACATCCAAAAATTTGTGTAAATTTATGAAACGGTACTTGTAGTGCTGGCATCTTCCATTGTATGCATCTTTTGCTGTTGATTGCCCCTAGCAACGGACTACAAGTGCAGGATGTGCTCCCCTATATACATGCACAACTGCATATGGGTTGAGCATATCCTGCTTGTTAAACACCACACCACGTTTTCTAATGGTTTGTAAATTTATTTACCAGAAAATTGTGATTTTCTGGTAAATAAATTGACACTAATTTTTGGATGTGCCGTGGAAATTTTTTTTTTTATTCATATAGTTGTGGAGGACGGTTCCTGAGTCCACTGGCACTCCGTATACTAAGACACTTTGTGTCAGCTGTGCGACCCATTCAAACTCATTTATAGATAGATAGATAGATAGATAGATAGATAGATATAGTAGGAAGGCACAAGAAACGATCATAGATAGGAGATATGTGTAATTGAGTTTCCTGGCCTCGGTGAAGTAGGAGCCAATAGTATATGTGTCAGCAGCTGTAGCTGACTGACAATTTTATTAGTTAGCATAGCTGAGAAAGCTAATCTGGGACGGCTCTTACTGGGAGTAGTCATAGTGCTGGGTGGGTGACTACTCCCAACGGTCCAGGTCGGGTTTTAACCGGCTTACAAAAATCAGCCAGCAGAGTCAGGTGGGGGTGTGCGTTCACCTTGTTGACGGTGGAGCTCTGCTTGGTGGTGAGTTTTGGAGCCGAGTGAAAGCGGAAGGGTCTCTGCCGAGAGACAGAGGACCAAAGCAAGGTCCCTATCCACTCTGTGAGGATTACGGTACTGTGCCCTAAACAGAACTATGTGATTTATTCAGATTCTGGATTGTATTGTTTTTTTAAGTGTTGGCTGAAGCAAGCTGATCACTGCCGTCTGTTGATTTATTATGTCCAATTATTAGACATTTATTACTTTGATTTCCACCACTTAAAGACTGTTGCGTGTTTATTCGGAAGCTACCATTTGGGAAATCCCTACAATTGGTGTCGGATACGGGCAACTCCCAGGATTGCTTGAAGCAGCAACAAGTTAACTTAAAATGCGAGAAGCTATTTTTTTCCCTCTGGTTGGACTCTTAAAGGGCCAGTATCTAAAGTATTGAATGGACCTTTTTTTGTTGAGAGGAAGTTCTTCAATTGATGTCCTGGGTTAAAGCAGTAGCAGAGCTTAAACAAGAGTCTGTAAAAGTGGAGGATCTTATCAAGCAGATGGTGCAGAGCAATCTGCAGCAACAACAGGCATTGGAGCAGCAGCGACTGGCCTTGGAGCTGCAGCAAAGGGTTCATGCAGAGGTTTTGCAGGCTCACTGGCAGGGTAATGCCCAACAACAGGAGACCAGCCGCAAATTGCAACCCTAAGAGATGGGGTGGCAGCACAACCAGTGTGGTATGTGGCTGAACAGAATTCAGTTGCAAGGAAAAGTGTGCAGTCCACATTACAAAAAATTACTGCAGAGGATAACGTAGAGGCCTTCCTCACTGTCTTTGAGCGGGTCGCTGAGCGCAAGAGACTACCGGCTGAGCAGTGGGCCGAGGTGCTGGCCACCTTTCTCTCAAGCGAACCACAAAAGGCGTATTATGACTTGTCATTGCAGGATGCACAGGAATACTCCAGACTAAAAGCAGAGATATTGGCACGTCTGGGGGTAACCATTACCGTCCAAGCTCAGAGGGTGCACCAGTGGGGGTTTAAGAGTGGCAAGCCTCCCAGGTCTTAAATGTTTGACCTCCTACACCTCGTCCAAAAATGGCTGCAGCCGGACATCTGTGCCCCAGCCAAAATGGTGGAGCGGGTCGTAATGGATAGATTCATGCATGTTCTCGCTAAGCCGGTACAATGCTGGGTTGCACAAGGAAACCCACAGACTGCAGATAACTTAATAGGCTTGGTAGAGAGGTACTATGTGTTGGAGCCCACCCTCGCTGCCTCAGAATCCCTGACCCCACCCAACATGGAAGGTGCGGGTTGACTCTGAAGTGCAAAGAAAGGGGCTAAAACCCCCCGGGGTGGATGGTATAGAAACATAGAAACATAGAATGTGTCGGCAGATAAGAACCATTTGGCCCATCTAGTCTTCCCAGTATGAGGCCCAAAGCCTACCAGAGCCAACACCACGACCTTCCTTCAGAGAGGTCACCTGCTGGAGGTGTCATGGTCTGGAATATGACTCTTCTCAATCAGAGAGGTACCCCAAGTGTCAACAGGTTTCTCGCCTTTTGAATTGTTATATGGTAGACATCCATGGGGCCTGTTAGCATCACTAAGGAGACCTGTGAGAGTGAGGTCACACCTTACATAAGTGTCATTGAACATGTCACTACATTACAGGAGCGAATAGCTCAGGAAACTCCGATTGTGAATGAGCATATGCTCCAGTCACAGGAGGCGCAAACAAACATATACAACAGGACAGCCCATCTTAGACAGTTCAGTCCAGGAGACCGGATTCCTATCCTAGTCCCCACAATAGAGAGCAAGCTCCTGGCCAAGTGGCAAGGGCCCTATGAGATAACTGAAAGGGTGGGTGAAGTTAACTACCGGGTACATCAGCCAGGTAGAAGAAAGCCCTATCATATATATCACATCAACTTGCTAAAACCATGGAAGGAGAGGGACCCTCCTCAGAGCCCATGTCTGTTGATGACCCAACCAAACGCTGCCATTGATAATGTAAAAATTGCCAAAGCCCCGTCCGCTTCACAAAAATACCAGTGTGAGCTCCTGTTACAGCAGAATAGGGACTTGTTTACAGAACCCCCCGGGTTAACCAATGTTGTGGAACATGAGATTCTAACGGAGCCTCAAGCGCGAGTCAATTTAAAACTGTACAGGATACCTGAGGCCCGAAGGGACATAGTTTTCAAAGAGATCCAGAGAATGTTAAAACTGGGGGAAATTGAGGAATCCAAAAGTGGGTGGTCTAGTCCCATAGTGCTAGTCCCAAAGCCCAATGGAGAATGGCGGTTTTGTAAAGACTACCACAAATTAAACGAGGTGTCCAAAGTAGAGGCTTATCCCATGCCCCTGGTGGATGAGCTCATTGAGAGACTAGGGCCAGCCCGCTACATAACGACCCTGGATTTTACAAAGGGATATTGGCAAATTCCGTTGTTGACAAAAGCTAGGGAAAAAAACTGTGTTTTCTACACCGGAAGGGTCCTTCCAGTATGTTAGGATGCACGGAACTACTCAATAATTGAAAGGATATGCTTGGCCATTAAGTGGGCCCTAGATTATCTCCGATACTACCTCTTGGGATGGAGATTTAGACTGGTCTCGGATCATGCCCCTCTAAAATGGTTAAGAGAGAAAAAGGTTAAGAATGCCTGTGTCACCCGCTGGTTTCTTGCCCTACAGGACTTTAGGTTTTCTGTTGAGCATAGGCCGGGCCAGCTACAAGGGAATGCCGATGCCTTGTCTAGAGTACATTGCATGTTTGTTGGAGTTGCCCAAACCCCCGGCCTTGGGTAGAGGAGGTGGGGTATGTAGGAAGGCACAAGGAACCATCATAGATGAGAGATATGTGTCACTGAGGTTCCTGGCCTCGGTGAAGCAGGAGCCAATAGTATATGTGTCAGCAGCAGTAGCTGACCGACAATTTTATTAGTTAGCATAGCTGAGAAAGCTAATCTGACTGGGACGGCTGTTACTGGGAGCAGTCATAGTGCTGGGTGGGTGACTACTCCCTATGGTCCAGGCCCGGGATCCGAGTGAAAGCCGGAGGGTCCCTGCCGAAAGACAGAGGACCAAAGCACGGTCCCCATCCACTCTGTGAGGATTACGGTGCTGTGCCCTAAACAGAACTATGTGATTTATTCAGATTCTGGATTGTATTGTTTTATTAAGTGTTGGCTGAAGCAAGCTCATCACTGCCGCCTGTTGAATTATTGTGTGCCAACAATAAAAGACATTTATTACTTTGATTTCCACCACTAAAAGACTGCTGTGTGTTTATCCTGGAGCTACTATTTGGGAAATCCCTTATATTAATTATCCTTTTGTTTGTTCCCTCTCAATATGTTTCCTCTTATATGTGCCCCCTCAATATATTGCCCCTTATCTGTGCCCCCTCAATATTTTCCCTCTTATCTGTGCACATTCAATATATTGCCTCTTATCTTGTCTGTGCCCATTTCTGTTGTTTTGCATCTTAGAGCCCCTTGAATATAGTGCACAGACACTGTATATGCACCTGCCCTTGGTCCCACAATGCAGTAATGTGTGCCTGTCCTCTTCTGGCTGGATCTGCTCCTGTGGAACATGTCAGGCAGTGCAATGCTGTCATTGCACCGCATATATCACAGGTGCTCAATTATATCCGTATCTTTTGGGTGTAGACACAATTGAGTGCATGGGTCCTGGAATCCAGGTTAATCAACCTGGTGACTGCGCTCCACCCAGTAATGGTGCATAGTGGAGCCTGGAGCAAGTGATCCAACTGCATCAGTGATGATCCAGCCCTGTACAGCACCCATGTCCTGCCATTGACAGCCAGCCACCATCACCTTTGTTAGCAGTGCTGTCGTGAACAAGAAACCTGGACTGCTACAGACTCAGTTGTATCGTCTTTAGCAACCAATCCAGGTTCTGTTCTGAAGGAGGCCTTATGGTGAGCACTTTAATTCTGCCTATGATTGGGAGTTTCACAGTGTCCCAAATGCTGGTATGAAAATCTGAGGAGCCATCGTATATGACAATCCGTCACCCCTAGTAGTGATACTGCAGTACACCAGACCTTGGGTATTTGCAAATGTTTATGATATATTGTAATGTTATGCATGTTTCATTGTAGTGACTGTGTGTTCTCCAGCAGAGGAGTTAATGGTTGGCAAGAACAGGGCTAACCACCCTGTTCCTCCCCTCTTAGTAGAAGTGGGCTTGTCCTGCTTCCTGCCAAGAATTTACTGAGGAGCAGCTTACTGTCCGTAAGAAAGCATTCCTTGCCGACAGTCAGCTGCTCATTAAGTGTCTATTGAAAGCACTGCATTTACATGCAGAGATCACCTCCACAGTATGAGGATGAGCAATTACTATTGCAATCACTTGTCCCCATACAGAATCATTGCTCCTGGGCAGCAGATTGCTGTTTAGAAAGCATGATCTGCTTCCCGGGAACAATGATTGAGGTCTGCACCTCTGATCATTTCACCTGATGAACTTGTGTTTTGCTCATTCATGGGGTGATCTGTGACACCTTTAGACAGGCAGACTATCAGAAATGAGGATTCGTAGGAACATTAATTCCTAATAATCGCCCCAAATATTGGGCTGTGTACTCTGAGTACACATAATGTAGTAGATGCCACCTGCAGTCCTATGTAACACCACAGATAACACAGTGATAATTCTCAGAATACAGATAATGCAGCAGATGCTAATTGAAGGGGGAGGGGGTGTCTCACTGGAGTTCTGGGAGGGATATGAGGGGGATTAGTGATGTGCAGAGCTCCCTTAATAATAGCATGGATAGAGGTGTGGCCATGTACCTTGTGTCATCCTGAGGCTGAGCTCCTCTAATTTGCTGTACACAGGGCCCTAAATTCACAACCAGCTCTAGCTGATTTGCTTTGATAATCGCATGATGTCCTGGAGGAGAAAACAAGCCTATCACTGAGTGGCTAAGGCTCAGCCAACCAACCTTATGTTTATACCACTATCTGGAGACTCTAAACCTCTCCAGGACGGCTTACCCCCAAAACAGTAGGTTGTGCTGTATGTGTGTTTGAGTACCACTGTCACACACAGAGAAACAACTTAGTCCTTTCCGAGGACGACTGGCTCTGCCCACACTCCCTCTACCTACACATTTTCAATTAGCAGAAGACAGAAACATAGGCAGTGCCGCTGCAGGGCCCAAACATTTTAGCCAAGCAAAATAAAAAGAAAATTCCGGCTCTGATAGAGGATATATAAAAATCTTCAATCCTCTATTGATGCATGTACACACGTGGACAGGACTCCAATAAAATTGTTTACGGATTTCAACCTCAAAAGGTCTTCATCATAGCATAGAATTATAACTAAGCAACACTATGCTGACAACACTGTAGATTGGCAGGAGAGGCATGCCTTCATGTGACATTGTCACAGGGCCCATTGGAGGAACCTTCAGTGCTCCGGTGGACCATTCCTACGCTGGTGGCACTGCATTAAAAACAGGTATGATTCTGTAATGGAAATCACTGCTTGGGCTCAGGAACACTTCCAGAAAACATTGTCTACACACACAGCCACCATGCAATTCACAAATATATCATACAAAGAAGAAGCCATATGTAAACACGATCCAGAAATGCTGACTTTTTCTTTGGGATGAGGCTCATTTAAAATGGACAGAGGCAAAATGGAAAACTGTTCTGTGGTTAGATGAATCAAAATTTGAAATTATTTTTAGAAACCATGGATGCTTTGTCCTATGGACTAAAGGAGAGGGAGGTCCAGCTGATTAGTGCACAGTTCAAAAGTCTCCATCCCTGATGGAATGTGCACCTTACACATCTGGAAAGTCACTCTCAATGCTGAACAATATATAGAGGTTTTTGAACAAAATATGCAACCATCCAGTCAATATCTCTTCTAGGGAAGGACTTGCATATTTCAGCAAGACAATTCTAAACCAAATACTGCATCCATCACAACATAGAAGAGTTAGTGTGCTGAACTAGCCTGCCTGCAGTCCAGACCTTTCCGTAACAGAAAACATTTGGCTCATCAAACGAAAAATCCAGCAAAGAAAACCCAGAACTGTTGAGCAGCTAGAATCCTACATCAGACAAGAATGGGCCAACATTCCTCTCTTAAAACTCCAGCAATGGGTCTCCTCACTTCTTAGACATTTACAATCTGTTCTTAAAAGAAGAAGGTAAGCTACACAATGGTAGACGTGGCCCTGTACTAACTATTTGAGATGTGTTGCTGCCATCAGGTTATTTTTTCCTGATATGGTAAAATGTCTCACTTTCAACATTTGATATGTGTTCTGTGATCTATTGTGAATAAAAAATGGGTCTAATAGATTTGCAAATAATTGCATTCTTCTTTTATTTAGATTTTACATTCTAACTTTTTGTAATTTGGGTTAAACAATGTACCAGAGGCACAGAATAAATATATTAAAATAAAGAAAATCCTCTTTATTGAAATAATAACACCATCATAAGGAAGGTCCCGCCTCTTTATACAGTACAGTATCCAAATGTACGCATCAATCACGTAATTTGTTTAATGTATACCCCAAAAAACAAAGAAAATGGCATCTAAATGTAAATACATACTGTACATGTAAGTGGTGACACTATTTTGTCTGGTATTTATATTCCTCCTATGATGGGAGAAATACTTTTGGATATTTTTATCATGGCAATGCTTAATTAATAAAGATGTATTTACATTTATATGCAACTTTGTCTTCTATGGTTTCCTATTAGTTTTTTTAGGGGTTTTAGTGACAGTAACTCTAGTTCTTTGTGTATGCTCGTATATTGTAGGTGTATTGAAGTATCGACCTGGTAGAGCAGTTAAAAAGCTAACCCACCATAGGTAGGTTGAATTGTCATCCAGGACCAAACAAATTGAAAAATAACAACCATTAGACATACAGTATTATGTAACAGGGTAATGACCTCAGCCTTAGACTCTAACACAAGTTTCGTCTTGTGGCTTCTTCCAGCTTACTTCTCTTTGTCAAAATAAAGGCAAATTTGTGGGAAACTGAGGTTAAAATCTTCAGTCGTATATATTACTGCAACAAAATCTGAAGTATGTGAGAGCACTTTTACTTAGAACAAGTAAAAAAAGCCTCCATATTAAAAAATGTTTATAACATCATCTCTGGTTACCTGTAATGTGTTTCACCGTTATCATACTGGCTCATCAGGAAGAGATTTCTAGAGCAGCATGACATATGGTAGAGATAAACTTTAAATCGTCAGTGGCCACCAATGACCAGAAATTATTTAATAACCCGTGTTTTTTTTATGTGAATAAATGAGATTCAATGCATTCAAAGGTTTTGCTTTAGTCCTACCTTCCCCCACTTTGTCTCTAATGCATTTGTTTTAATCAGCACATTTTTTTGATCTGGGGCAAAGACTTCAGCAGTGGAAAAATGCTTCCTTGCCCTATTACCTGGTTCACTCCCACGGAATTCCATTCCCTAATATTCCAGTTAAAGTACCTTCTTGACTTAAATGGACTGGCCATGTTATAGTTAATATAAAGAAACGTGTGGGAAAGATATGTATATGCAACTTATTGATATGTACCATTTACAAACTATTCCCCATTTTCTCGGTTTGTGAGGCTATCGCTTTTCTCCTGACAGCACGCCACTGCCATCCAGAAAATGACCACAGATAGAGGTACATGCAGTGAGACAAGGTTCATCAGCCTTTTCCATTGAAACAAACTGCAAGTTTCTTGGACTCCCAGGACATGTCCAAGTGCAGATGAAAGTATTATATCAAGAGCAGAACCTCTAAAATTATATATTGGAAATTTAAAAAGGTTCATCTTTCCTGCAGACTTGTTAACGGCCAACCCATTTAATTGTCACCTCCCTTCTGTTGTCCAGAAACAGATCCTCCGGGCCTTGGACTACAATATTTTACTGACATTTTCTATTTGAAGAAGACCTACCAGAAAAAATACTGGTGCAGTGTTGTACTGGAGAAGTTGTGCATATTAAAATCAATATCTACAGCTGGCTTAGGCTAGCTTCATATCTGCGGCAGGGCCTCCGGCAGTAGTTCTCCGATCTAGCGTTGCTGGATACAAAAGCCTTCCCGCCTTACACCATTGACTATAATGGGCTTCGGCAGAAATCCAGGAGCTACCCAGCAAATAGGAGGAGAATTGGCCAGACAAAAATCCCTGCACCCAGCCACAGGTGTGAAAGTAGCCTTACATGAACATTGATACTGTATACTGTAGATAAGTATTTCAAACCAAAGTTTCCATAGGCACACATCAGTGGGGGACATTTTGGATCCCCTATGCAGTTTTTACAAAGTAGAATGTAAATAATTTTAGTATACTATCGTCACACAATGTACTGTAAATGTACAGTATATACAGTTATCATAAAAACATATTATACAGAATGCATTATATCATAATTAGGTGTCTATATTTAATATGCAAAAGTAGTATCTCCAAAGTAAGAGAACTGTCTCACTAGTGCCACCTTTTTACATGGTCCCCTATAAGTCAAAGTCTGACTTTTGATAAGCCTCCAGACAAGCCAAATATCCATCCAGTGGCACTAGCTAAAGGACTCTTTTTTTTCCTGGGAAATACCTTTTTTGCATATTATTTACCCATGAAACATTGCCACTAAATCTCCATAAACAGCTGGTCTCCTTAATGAGAACCAGTACCATCCCCCCAAGCAGCATCCAAGGCATCTCAATCAGCCAGCCAGAATCCTACTCTTTACTGCTGAGCGGCAAGCCTTAAACAGCTGTCTAAGGATGGATATTTGGCTCGGCTATTTTCTCTTGTCCTGACTAGTGTTGAGCGCGAATATTCGAATTTCGAATTTTTATCGCGAATATCGCAACTTCGATAATTCGCGAATATATCGCTATATATTCGCAATTTCGAATATTCGTTTTTTTTTTTTTTTTTTAGTTGTTAATTCTTGTTGCTCTCTGGTTGTCTTCCCAGTTCCCACTTCCCAAAAGCTGTTCTTACCTGTCCGGAGGATTCCTGGCTCCCTGCCCGCTTCAGTCATTGCCCGTTGCCGCTTCTGCTGACTTCCCATGTGCATGGGAACGCCTCCATGCTAAAGTGTACTGTCGGATGTGAGAATCACGATCTCACAAATTTGACTAAGTTGTAATCGCAATGCGATTAATATAACCTGAATTATTCGCATTGCAATATTCATTCTATTCTAGCAATACAACCATTAGGAACTTAGCTCTAAGATCAATTCGCAATGCGATTATATGTTCGCCTCGCGAATGAAACTTAGAGCTGACCGAGTTCCTAATGGTTGTATTGCTGGAATATAACGAAGATTGAGAATATAGTGCTATATTCGTGAATTCGAGATATTCTCAATCTTCGTTCTATTCTAGCAATATACATCCATTAGGAACTTAGCTCTAAGATCAATTCGCAATGTGAGTATATGTTCGCCTCGCGAATAAAACTTAGAGCTGAGTTTCTAATGGTTGTATTGCTGGAATAGAACGAAGATTGAGAATATAGTGCTATATTCGTGAATTCGAGATATTCTCAATCTTCGTTCTATTCTAGCAATATACATCCATTAGGAACTTAGCTCTAAGATCAATTCGCAATGCGAGTATATGTTCGCCTCGCGAATAAAACTTAGAGCTGAGTTCCTAATGGTTGTATTGCTGGAATAGAACGAAGATTGAGAATATCTCGAATTCACGAATATAGCACTATATTCTCAATCTTCGTTATATTCCAGCAATACAACCATTAGGAACTCGGTCAGCTCTAAGTTTCATTCGCGAGGCGTAACATATAATCGCATTGCGAATTGATCTTAGAGCTAAGTTCCTAATGGATGTATTGCTAGAATAGAACGAAGATTGAGAATATCTCGAATTCACGAATATAGCACTATATTCTCAATCTTCGTTGTATTCTAGCAATACAACCATTAGGAACTCAGATCTAAGTTGTAATCGCAATGCGATTAATACAGGTTATATTAATCGCATTGCGAATGAAACTTAGAGCTGGGTTCCTAATGGTTGTATTGCTAGAATATAACGAAGATTGAGAATATAGTGCTATATTCGTGAGATATTCGTTATCTTTGTCAATTCTAGCAATACAAGTTAACCATTAGGAACTCAGATCTAAGTTTCATTCGCGACGCGAATATATATTCGCGTAAAATTCTCAATATATAAAATCATGACGAATATTCGATTTCGACGAATATATGACGAATATTCAATCGAATATTCGTGAAATATCGCGAAATCGAATATGGCACCTCCCGCTCATCACTAGTCCTGACCCAAAACTTGTTAGTCTATATAATTGTTAATTTATTCTGTAATTCAACTCGATAGGGAACCACTTCCAAAAGGTAGCACTACCGAGACAGTTCTCTTTCCCTGGGAGATACCTCTTTGCATATTATTTTACCATGGAGCATTGCCACTAAGTCTCCATACAAAGCTGGTCTCCTTATAGATGATCTGTCACCATGATCTACCCTATTATACCATGCATTCTGCGTGGTAGGGTTGATCATGGTGACTAAAATAAGCCCTTTTTCTTGCCAATGCAGAGAATTTCTTAATATTACTTATATATAAATTAGGTCCTCAAAGCACCACTTTGACTCTGCCTTTCCCTATTGCCACTCCCCCTTCTAGTGAGATTGACAGAGCCATACATCCTCTCATCTTCTTTCCCCAGCCCTAAAATCTCGCTTATGCCCCAGTGCCAGTACCATCAGCAAAGACCACTACTCTAAGATGTTCACTGTGCCAATGTTTCAGGGCAGGCAAAGGGGACAGTGAGGATCTTTGGGCAAATCATTCTCACTGGGAGGTGGAGTGCCAGTAGAAAAAGGCCGAGATGAAAAGGTGCTCTGAAGGGTTAGGTCAGCCCGCTCAGTGCTCTGAGCACCTCATTTACTTATAACTACATGTAAGAATGTCTCGATAATATTAATTGCAGAGGAAATGGATTATTATGTCTGGTTTAATAGAGTTGATCATGGTGAATAATGCTCTTTAAGTAGAGCCAGTACCTTCCCCCCAAGCTATGTCTGTGTTTTATTAGGGTTAAGAAAAACTATGGTACTTAGCTCTGAATTTTATGATGTTTCCTTCCTTTGATAACCTGGGTCTATAATATAAATAGAAATTTATAAATAGTGTAATTTCATGTCAGGAATATGATAAACATATTTTTTATATCCCTTGTGACAACTTTGCACAGCTCTAAAATGCCTCGTTTTTCTTATACTGTCATCAACATGTAGATTTCTCAGGAAATAATTATTTTGGTTTCATTACATGATAAATTCAGCTCAGCTGTATCTGTGCTGTACACTAAAGGTTACGTTTGAACATATATGGAAAAAATTTGGACATTACTTACTACATATCACAACATTTAAATACCATTTTGTAGTCCAGCCATCTCTGCTGATTGGTTTCTACTGTAAATAAAATGTATCTTTACAGAAATATAAGCTTCATTTTTTTATTAAAATCAAAAAATTCTTAATAGAGCCATAGAGAAGATTTATAAAGCCCCCAGCATCTAGAAAGTCACGAATTTCTGCCCATTTATCAGAGATGAGCACATTTCTCAAAATTTGTTTTAGGTCCGATTTGGTGGAATCAGCTGTCAAATTCAAATCAGTTTGAATAAAGTCGGTAATATTGGTATGAATTGAAAGTTATGTCAACATGACAGCAACATAATTGTATTTGGGTAAATAGATCGGATTCAGCAATGATAAAAAGCTTGTTGTAAAACAAAATGCACTATTGGATATTTTTAAATTATAAAATTTTAAGCAATTTATGCCAGACAAATCAAGTAAGTTTCAAATTCGCTGAAATTCTCTACCATTAATGCCACACTTGCCACTTTGCAAAAAAAATTAAAAATGTGTGTGGGCAAGAGGGACTGCTATTCAACCTGACAAATTTTCCATTATTTACACCAGAAAACTGTCATAAATTGCACCTAAAATCTATGCCAGCTCCCATTTTACTTTTGTTACAAAACTGTTTGTCCTCTATAGCCTTCATGTTTCTCTCTCTTTCACTCTGTGGACTTTTCTTTCCTCACTGAAATCTCTTGGAGAGCTGATATGATGGATTATTCAGTATTTCTACTTTCCTTACAGCTCATAAATACTCATCTAAGTTGAGTTACAAATCAAACTGATGAGAATTTAGCTTAAATGAGTGTTTATGAGATGCTAGTAGTGAAGAAATATGATATACAGATTGAGCCGTTAGAGTAGCTCTCAGAGGGATTTCATTGAGAAAGAGAAAAGGAGAGTCAGCCAATCTACAAACCTAAAGGTTGTAGATTGGCTGAAAATGTTTAAAACAGACCGATTGGAAAAATGCTCCTCAAAAGTATCCACAGCCTTTAATCGATTACGTTTTGGCTACCTGCAGCCATTACTAGATGGAGCTTAGGAGTTTTATGCCAACTCTATTATTAATCAATGTATAGAAGAGATTTAGTAAACGTTTAAGATCCCCTTAGTGGTGGCTGTAGGAAGTCAGGATTTTATCTTTATCTCCAATGTGGAAACCTTTCTAGATGGGGATATTTTTGTGTTTCTTTCACGTCTCCCACATTTTACCCTTATGTGCCTGGCTCTCTGTAATGCCCAATTTAACCCCACAAGTAGAGACATGGAGTCCTAGCCTAAGACTTAGTGCATTAAAAACGGTACAGAAGGCAACTTTTGGATATCGAGTCTTTTATATGAAATATAAATGAACTGTGTATTGTGTTCTGTACTACTATAAGACCTTAATTGTATGATACAAAAGAAGTTCAGGCAATGTTAATTTGTTTACCTTGTGGTTGATTTATTTTTCCCATAATTGGACACTGAGGCTTTAACGTAAACTGCGCTTATACTAATTGAAATACAAGTATGTACTGTCTATTCCTCCATACAGAAGATTAGTGAATTATAAGTAAAAGAGCAATGGGATTATAAGGGAATAGATTCATACTTTACTTTAAATCCCCGGGGGAAACAGAGGTGTTTTGGCTTTTTAATAAAAAAAAAAAATCTGTTTTAATTAACTGCAATGCACTTTATTCATAATTAAATTTTAATTTAGTCTATAGCCAAGAGAAGTCACACATATTCTCCTATATGCTGGGAGCCACAATAATACAACTATTTCTTGACTGGTTCTATAAAGTACATTGAATTCAGTATTCCGATAAATATTTTGCTAAGCAAAGAACTACTTTGAAGTGAGTTGTTTTATACTAGTCTGAAGAATGTGTTGGAACATGGCTGCATTTAAAACATTCATGGTCATGGTGACTCCCAGGCTAAACTGTTCTCTGGGGAACTCCTTTGTCCTGTAGACCCTGCAGAAGATAAAACATTGCAGGACATCCATTGAAATTAGTAGACGTCTACTGTCTATGACAAATTAATGCACATTAATTAAAACCTATGACTGAACTTCAAAATAAACCATACCCAAGTTCTGTGTATAGCCAAAATATGTGCCTGTAACAATCCGATTCCTGCAACACCCAGAGATATAATCTACTAGATGACACAATTTCCAACTCTGCAACTCCATTTCCAATAATTTTGGTTAGGGTTCAAGTAACTTTTAGATTAGTAGGGGTCCACTACTCGAAATCCCACTATCATGAGATAGGGGTCCTATACCCGTATTTGAATTGAGCAACAATCAAACTTGTTCACTACCACTCCATTCATCCCTGCCAGAAGACCTCGGTTCTCATGATCAGTGAGGATCCCAGCAGGCATATCTTGGAATACTCCTTTAAGGTAACAGATATGCAGTAATGCAGGGTATGCAGTACAGTGGAAAGCAGTTCGTGGAGTGCAGCGCTATAGTACTGTAGACCTATGTATGTGGTATGGGAGAGCAAAAACAGAGGTCAAAGAAGATGGATCAATCAGGAGACAAAATACAATGCAGCAATAGAGGACACGGGGAGCCTGGCTAGGGTAATGACCTTATAATTGGTACTGAGAAAAATGGAGTGCTATTTTTACATGTGGCACCTTCATAGTGACAGCCACTGGAATTTGCTAGCAGGATAATTTAGCACTGGGATGAATGAAATATATGACAGCGCCAGTGTTTCAGGACACACAATAGTTGAGGTTAGGATAATGTAACAGCTCACCTACAAATCAAACCACAGTGACTAACCAGTGCTGTCAATATGTGTAGCAGTTCCTTGCTAAGTATAACTGATTCTGAAGTGCTCCTGGAACCCACCATTGTAATCTTGTCTCCAGGCTGAATATTCATTCCCTAAACCATACCTCCCAACTTTTTGGACGGTCAGAGAGGGACACTTATGGTTTATTATGTGAAAGGTCCACTTTTCCTGCATATTTATATACAGATCTAGCAGGGGTAACACTCAATCACTTAACTCAACTTTCTTAACTCCTCGCTTTATCTTGAAACAAAAGCCATTGAAAAGCAATTGCTTAACGCTTTTAGTTGCATTTAGTTTAGATAACACTTTTCATAAAGCATGAGTGTTAACCGTACTACATCCGTACTTCAATAGCTTTTTTTTACACAATTGCGCAAAAATGATCTGAATATAAAGATTTCTAAAATCAAAATGACATCAAATAAGGAAATAATATGCAAGGCGGGCTTTGATATATAGATAGGAACTAGAGAAACACTTTCTAGATCAATATTGTAAATGTAATAATGCAAAACTATACCTCAGATCAAAAAGAGGGACATTTAAGGAGAAAAGAGGGAGAGAGGGACTTGGGACAAAAAGAGGGACTGTCCCTCCAAAAGAGGGACACTTGGGAGGTACAGTATGCTAAAACATTCCAGGAAAAAAAAAATTGCAATTTCTCAGGAGTCATAGAGTGCTACATGAACATAGTTTATTTTACCTCATCAATGCCATTACATAGTTCCTGTGGTGTCCTAAACTTGGACACAGATGAAGCCTGAGCAAACAACAGAAAAGTACTGTCATGAACTACTTTGGACTCAGTATAAAGAAAATACACCATCTGCATCACATAATTTTATAACAATGACTAGGGAAGGATGTATACAGTTGAAATCATATGTTTACATATACCTTAGCCATTTCAATAAAACTCATTTATTTTATTTTTTTAATTACTGACATTTAATCCTAGTACTTGTTCCCTCTGTAAGGTCATTTAAGTCAGAAAAATACTAGTGACAATGATTTATTCCAGCTTTTATTTCTTTCATCACATTGCCAGATGTTTATACACACACATAGTTAGTATTTGGTAGCATTACCTTTTAAATTGTCTATCTTGGGTTAAACATTTTGGGTAACCTTTGCAAATGCTTTGCACCATAAATTACTGGAATTTTAGCCAATTCCTCCTGACAGAATTTGAAGAACTGACTCAGGTTTGCAGGCCTCCTTGCTCACACACACTTTTTCAGTTCTGCTCATGCATTTTATATAAGATTGAGGCCGGGGGTTTGTGATGGCTACTTCATTACCTTCACTTTGGATCAACTTGCAGGATAACAGGCTGAACAAGATAGACAGATGTCTTTTTCAGCCTTATAAACTGTTAGTATGTTACTTTGCTGTCCTTAAGCCATTATGCTTTGGAAGTATGCTAGGGATCACTGTCCATTTGGAAGACCCCCCCTTTTATTTTAGCTTCAACTTGTTTCAATATCCCCATACTTTTTATTCTTCATAATGCCATCTTTTTTGTGAAGGACACCAGTCTATTCTCTAGCAAAGCACCCACATGACATTATGCTGCCACCCCCTTGCTTAAAGGTTGGAATGATGTTATTTGGCTTTCAATCCTTCCCCTTTTTCCATTATGGCAAAACAATTCTATTTTTAGACCAAAGGAAAGTATAACAATGGCTGGGTGCGGCAGGTATACTTGTCTATTAAGCACAAGGTAAGGACAAGTCCTGTGGGAGCCGTGCTAAACATACCTTCGGACAATATACTGGCCGCAGGGCAGGTCACCCCCTCCAAGGAATAAAGGGCAAGCTCAATTTGGAGACCCAGGAGTTGAATGGGGCAGACCCATCAGTCAGTACTTGAGGCGTGTGAACACGTACTGTTCCACCATGTTGCTGAAATGCTGTCTTCTGCTAAAACGTCCCGTATCAGCTGGCGGTGCTGGTTGTTGTGGCAAAGCTCTTTCACATTTTGGACATGCTAACCCTCCCTTCTGAGGTGTTGGCGGTGCCCCAACTGCGTTAGCGACTTCTTCCTCCTCCTCTGCCTTCGGCTTGTGCTTCCAATGCGGCCCCGGTGTCAGGTGAGAATGTCATCAGCAGCGCGTCTACCAGCATGCGCTTGTACTCGCACATCTTCCGATCACGCTCCAGTGGCGGAATAAAGGATGGCACGTTGTCCTTGTAGCGGGGATCCAGCAGGGTGGCCACCCAGTAATCAGCACTGGTTAGAATGTGGACAACTCGGCAGTCGTTGCGCAGGCACTGTAGCATGTAGTCGCTTATGTGTGCCAGGCTGCCCAGAGGCAATGACAAACTGTCCTCTGTGGGAGATGTATCGTCTATGTCCTCTGTATCCCCCCAGCCACACTCCAGTGATGCCCATGAGCTGCTTTGGGTGCCACCCTGCTGTGAACATGGTTCCTCCTCCGCCTCCTCATCCTCCTCCTCATCCTCCTCCTCATCCTCCAGGACTGTGCCCTGGCTGGACAGTTGTGTGCCTGGCCTCTGTTGGTGCAGGAACCCACCCTCCAAGCCACTTGTGAATGACTGGCCTGATAACCATGGAAATGATCACTCTTTCTCCTCCTCTTCCTCCTGTGCCACATCCTCTTCCATCATCGCCAAAAGTGTTTCTTCAAGGAAACATAGAAGTGAGATAGTAACGCTGAGAACGGCATCATCGGCACTGGCCATGTTGATGGGGTACTCAAAACAGCGCAACACGGCATATACATCCCGCATGGAGGCCCACTCGGTGGTGAAGTGGTACTGTTCCGCAGAGCGACTCACCTGTGCGAGCTGCAGCTGAAACTCCACTTAGTGTTGGGTGAGAATTTTCGAATCGCAAATATTGGCACTTCGAGAATTCGCAAATATTTAGAAGATAGTGCTGTATATTTGTATTTGAGAATATTTGTCATTTTTTACCATCTGAACACATAATTCCTCCCTTCCTCCTCTTTGTCTGAGCCTAGCAACATCCCTAGCAACCAATAGGAAAGTTGCCTACCCCTTACTATATAAGAACCTCCCCCGCCGGCATTTTCTGCATTTTTCTTTTACAGTTATGAGAGAGACAGCAGTGTCATTGCTGTGCTCTGTGTTTTTCTGTCACATTACATAGTTAGTTAGCTTATATAATAAATATGGTCAGTGTAATTTAGATAGTGATATAGTGTAGCTGATAGGTTCCAGTGTAGGGTGTTAGGTAGGGTGGTAGGTTCTGCTGTCCATACATACATGCTACAGATATAGTGATGTCCAAACAATACTTAGGGCACCAAGCAGTAATATGTAGTAAGCCTGCTAAAATGTGAAGTTGCCCGTATTGCGCAAAAATATGCGCATCAATTGCCAATTTGCAGAATCGCATATATATTGAAGCATTCTATCTGCATGTAAACCATTGTAATGCTCTGCCGTGCCAACCATTTTCTCCAGTCTCAGTAAATTTCCAGCAGCTTGAAAAATGTAGCAAAAGTGACCCACGTCTGTATTGCGCGCGCAATATGTGAATATTACACTGCCGATTTTTGAAATCAAGAAAATAATCGCGAATTCTCGAATTTGCGAATATATGATGAATATTCGCCCAAATATTTGCAAAATATTGCAAATTCGAATATTGCTCCTGCCGCTTATCACTAACTCCACTATCGCCTGCTGCTGCTCGCGCAGTCTCCAGCATGTGCAAGGTGGAGTTCCATCTTGTGGGTGCGTCGCATATGAGGCAGTGAGCGGGAAGGCCGAAGTTACGCTGCAGCGCAGACAGGCGAGCAACAGCAGGGTGAGAACGCCGAAAGTGTGCACAGATGGCCCACACTTTCTGCAGCAGCTCTGACATATCGAGGCAATTTTTCAGGAACCCCTGCACAACCAAATTCACCACATGCGCCAGGCAAGGGATGTGCATCAAATCGGCTAGAACCAGAGCTGCTACGAGATTTCGCCCGTTATGGCACACTACCAGGACGGGCTTGAGGCTCAGAGCACCAACCACTCATGGGTCTGTTATTTCATGCCTGTCCACAGCTCCTGCGCGGTGTGTGGTTTTTCCCCCAAACAGATCAGTTTCAAAACGGCTTGCTATCATTTCCCCCTGGCTGTGCTGAAGTTGGTGGTGAAGGTGTTATGCTGACCAGATAAGAAGGTGGTAGAGGAGGATGCGGAGTAGGAGGAGGAGGCAACAGGACTCAAAGAGAAACGTCCTGCCATCCTCGGTGGCGGAAGGACATGCGGCAAACTGCTATCCTCCTCAAGCCCAGCTGCCACTACATTTACCCCGTGTGCAGTTAGGGAGATATAACGTCCCTGCCCGTGCTTACTAGTCCACATATCGGTGGTTATGTGGACTCTGCCACAGATGGCGTTGAGCAGTGCACACCTAATTTTGTCCGCCACTTGGTTGTGCTGGGCAGGGATGGCTCACCTGGAAAAGTAGTGGCCGCTGGGAAACATGTACTCTGGGACAGCCATCGCTATAAAGTTTTTTTTAAGTCTTCTTCTCCACCAGACAGAATGACAACATTTCAAAGGCCAGTAATTTTGAAATGCTGGCATTCAGGGCCAGGGATCGTGGGCGGGTAGGGGGGTACTTCCTCTTTCTCTCCAGTGTTTGGGAGATGGACAGCTGAACACTTCCATGGGACAGTGTGGAGATGCTTGGTGACAGAGGTGGTGGCGTTGCTGCCACATCCTCTGTTTGCAGGCGACACTGTCACTCCAAAGGGGGAGGAAGAGGCCGAGACTGCAGCAGAAGAGGGAGCAGGAGGATCCTGAGATCTTTCATGGTTTTTGAGGTATTTACTCCACCGCAGCTCGTGCTTTGCATTTAGATGCCTGGTCATGCAGGGGGTGCTCAGGTTTAGAACATTTATGCCTCGCTTCAGGCTCTGAGTGCAAACCACTCGTGTGTTGTCGTCTGCACATTGTCTGAAGAATTGCCACGCCAGGGAACTCCTTGGAGCTGGCTTTGTTGTGCTTGGTCCCTGGGTGCGGTGGGCAGTAGAAGGCGTACTGTCTAGGTGACAGACGCTCTGCTTTTGCACTCTGCTCCCACTTTTGCTGTGCTGGTGGCTCTGTGCGACCACTGCTTCTCCCTCCGAACTGCACAGGTCATTCGCATGACCTTGATTCCATGTGGGGTCTAGGACTTCATCGTCCTCCACATTATCTTCCACCCAGTCTTCACCCCTGCCCTCCTTTTTGTTTTGCACACTGCAGAAGGCCGCAGCAGTTGGCACCTGCGTTTCGTCATCATCAGAGACGTGCTGCAGTGGTCCTCCCATGTCCACATCCTGAAACATAAGTGGTTGGGCATCGGTGCACTCAATCTCTTCCACTTCTGGGGCAGGGCTATGTGGATGGCTCACAGAAACCCTGCCAGCAGAATCATCAAAAAGCATAAGAGACTGCTGCATGACTTGGGGCTCAGACTGCTTTGCTGATTTGCAAGGGGGTGAGGTGAAAGACATGCCCATGGGCTGCAGGTGCAGGTGCGAACTCTGCGCTTTCTGC